>RMBW01000043.1:0-246367 GCA_004009845.1 Davidsoniella eucalypti | reverse complement strand
CCTCTTTGCGCCCCATTTCGCTGAATTCCTGTGGCTCGAGATTCTCAAGGAAACCAAGAGCATCCAGACTCAGCGTTTCCCCAACCTTCCCGAAGCCGATGCCTCTCTCACGGCTGCTCGTGAATACATCAAGAACACTTCATCGGCAGTCAACTCTGCTGAGTCAACGCAACTCAAGAAGAAGGCTAAGGCAAGGAGGTGTCATTCGACCCATCGAAGCCCAAGAAGCTTACGGTCTACATTGCTTCCCAGTTCCCCGCGTGGCAGCAAAAGTACATTGATCTCTTGACCGAGATGTGGGATCCTGCCACCAAGACCATTGACGAGAAGGCTTTGATGGGACGTGTTGGCAAGCTTGGCGAGATGAAGAAGGCCATGCCTTTCGTTCAAACCCTCAAGAGGCGCCTTCAAGCTGGCGAGGATGCTCTGAGCCGTACTCTTTCATTTGATGAGTCTAACATCTTAGTGAAGACAATTCCCGGTCTTAAGCGCTCTGCTGGCCTGAAAGAGGTCAATGTCATCCGTGTGCTAGAAGGTGGTAAAAAGGGCGTCAAGGTTATCGACCAGTCTGAGACTGACATTACTGTACCTGTCGCCGAAAGTGCTGTTCCTGGTAACCCTACCTTTTACTTTGAGAACGTCGCATAGATACTCGTCTCTCATATCTGGGTGTATAAAAGCGTAAAAATATATATATGAATGAACATGACAACCCTCGTCTACGGTAAATAATCAAGATGATAGTCTTTGATATATGTGTGTGCATAAAATATCAAGGATAACTACAACAGAGCTAGTGATTTGTATTATGCACTATCTCCGCTATATATACATCTCCAACCAGTGCTTTAGAAATGTCTCGTATTCATGTCTTTCTAAAAGACATATAGAAGGTAGTCTGGATCATCCATATTCGGAGTAAAGAAGTCACAAGCCAGTTCATGATTCGTCACAAATCGTATGCTATGCTATGTAACTAGTAAGAACTCCGGTAACAATATCTGATTTGATCACAGTCGTGGTCTGATTTTCAATTATAACCATGTCCATGTCCATGTCCATGTCTTTCTATCGACTAGTTGGTGAATTATATTGAAGGACGACACATACAGATGTATGTTCCGTTCTATAGCTGAACTTGCCCGTTCGGCTATTGGCACCAAAATGTCGTCTGAAACCTTGTTGATCCTTTACAGCGAAGCAAGCATTGCTCGTATTGAATACAATACCGATCAGAATTCAGTATTTAGTCCGTTTGGGTTGTGAGTACCAGCTTTGTTGGTTCTCTAGTGAACGTAGTTGGAGTGGGGGCAACATTTTGTTTTTGTTTTCTGTGTTTTTCTGTTTTTTTTGGGAGTTTTTATATATAGTTTGGACCTTCATTATGGAATCTTCAAGGACCATTAGGGTTTCTCGACGTTTAATGATCCATTAGGGTCGGATCTAAGTGATCCACATAAAGACATAAAACGATTAATTAATAAATCAATGTATATGTAGTTGGAATGGAGCCTACAATAGCCGGGCAAAGGCACAAATGCCGGAAAAGTCATCAGACTCAATTAGTGTGCCTAGCTGCAAATGATATTGCTAAACGAGCATTACAGAGTACAGTGGGTCGTATGATCAGGGTGCAGATCGGTTTCTTGATAGTAGCTCTTTGTTCTTCACACAGTAACAGTCCTTGTTTGTTTCTATAATCAGTGGAAAATGGTCATCATCTAGAGGCCTTAGTTGACTGATAAGAAGGACAGTGATGAAATCCGTTGTGAGATGTATTGGCAGATTTCACGATATCGCTCTAATAAGTTGAAACGATGTATACAAGATCTGTTTGATTCATAACTGTGTGTATTAAAATACCATATATATCTAGACTAGTACCTCGTGTATATCCCATTGGCAGCGATAACAGGCTTCACAACGAGTCTTCATAGAAACTAGGAGTTCATGAAGGTACTCTTTGCTAATATTGTCCTCTTGAGCTGCATTTCGAAGTTCGGGGCAAAGTTCCTCCGGGAAGAGTCTCCGAGGAGTTTCTTTGGATATATAACTTCATCTCATGCCAAACTGCGATGATGTTGGTATTTCGTACAGAGGTAGGTGATTTATTGGAAATTTCCGCAGTTTCCAGTGTTGGCAAAGGGGACTGTGCAACAGTTGTTGAATTTCATGGTATTCATGCTGTAGCTTTGCATGCTGACTGTTGAACTGACTTGCTTCTCCTGCATGTCATTGTTGGAGCTGTTGCAGTTGTCGTTGGAATTCGTGCTGTTCACGTGCCTTCTGGCTTGTGAGATCCTGGGTTCTTTGGGATATTTCTTGAAGTCTGAGCTCCAGATCCATTATTATAGTAGTCAAGTTGCATAGTAGTATATTGGTATGATTGTATGGTATACCTGCATTGTTTTATGCATAGTAATTGTGTAAGAGACCGATCCTACGACAAAACCCAACCGCTGTACTCTGTAGATGAAAAAGAAAAAGTAGCTGTAGCAAGATCTATATATAATAATGTATGGCCAACCAGAAGACGACGTGATAATAAGGGGCTGACGGACCAAAATGGGATGGCACGACGGTAAATCAGGTGGATTTTTGTTCTTGTTAGTAGATTTGTAGAGCTTTATGAGGTGACAAGTCGTACGCGTCAAGTTGATAGAGTTTGTAGAAGCGATTGCGCGTCTACGATTACACAAGTCCACATGGTGATCAGCATATGCCATGTGCTTAGTCAAAGATCTGTATAGTAAAGAAATAGCACGGATATAGTTGTAGAGGCATGACTTTAAATCACCTCATCTGGTGACAAGAGCTGAAGAGGACGTAACTAACATGTACACATGTACAAGTAGCATATTTTTTTTTAATTCATTTATCTTATGGAGCTATAGAGCTATGAAGATTTAAAGTAGCATAGTTAGGGCTGTATAAGAACTTTGACCCGGCTGGCTTAGCAGGAGCTAGGGCGCAGTGATCGTGTGCTGTGCTTTGCTTCCAGAGAGCTCAATAACCACTAAAGTGGCAAAAGGTTTGATGAAGAACGGGCCTAGATACAGACAGACATTACAGCTAAACATCGTAAGGCCAAGCGATGAAACGAGTCTTACGCAGACCCTGATCCTTCGTCTTCTTGGTCAAGGTTGGTTGCGTAGCGTAAACAATTGTATTGGGAGAACAGCAATCATGAATTTATGCAAAATAAACCAAGTACATACTGCAATATACAATATACAATATAGGTTAGTGCTGGCTAGGGAAACAAAGGAATCTTACCGAGACCCCCTTGAGATCGGGAAGAAGTGTACGAAATAGATATGTTGGTGTGGTGTCTTTGATGCTAATCTACAATTGTGCTAGTGATTCTCGTACAGTGAAACAGAAGACTGACTGGACTTATCGGTTCATTACTGCAAATGGAAGAATAGAAGTATCACATCACTGTGCTAAGCAGTATGCAGTAGTGGAAAAGTAGACTAAACAGGACAAGAACAACGTCGGACACCCAGATACACTGCGCCCCCCTCGTCTTGTCTTTTTATAAGTGATCCGATTCCTGACGGATGGTCTTTGATCGGTGCCTACTGACTGATATGTGCTTATCTACTAAGTATGATGGATACATAATAGGGAGTAGCTGGAATGTTTTTACATGCTCTGAAAATCTACGATGTACTACGATTCGTCTAGTGGGCTTTAAAATAGTATTGTAATATATGAATTTATGTAAGCCGCTGTGATACGAGAATTCAAGTCTTATCTCTTTGATTGATAGTTGTTATCTTGGAACAAAACAAAATTAGGTAATCCGGCTAGATATCTGCCCTGGAAAACCAACCAAATTCATTTTAGACGCCGGATTTGAACTGGACAAAAAAGGAAACCAAAGCTAGGAACCTTTGTCAGACCCAGGAAACTGCAGCATAGCATTGGAGTCTTACGTGTCGTAGTAGAGTTAGAAAGTATTGCTCCGCTAGCCCGCATTTTCTACTCGCTTGTGTAATTACATACTGATGCTCTTGTGAATACTGTCTCTATAGCTACGATATCGCCGGGCTTTGATAGCACGTGAGTTGTCTCAAAAGCATGGAAATTCGGTCTATGGCTTACCGGGCTTGTCAAGATAATACCATTCAACTCTGAATAGAATACATGAATAATCTCTATCCATACATCATGTCTGCATCTAGGCTCTATTCGCGGTGTTGCTGGCGATATCCAGCGGCAGCCGAACTAAGCCGTGTCAAGCCCCCTCCATGCTGTGGCATGGCGCGAAGGACGCCGGCATTGCTCTGTGGCTAGGCCTATCATTTCTCCACTCCTCTATATTGCTTGGCTGATTTGATGGAGAAGGGACAGGAGTGACGTTAGGATCTTCTTCTGGCCCGTCCTAATTCTTCCATTCCGCGCAGTTTATATGGGCCGAACTAAATAGCTTGTCATTCTTAGTCAAGGGGAAAAAAAGCGGCCTCTTATTCCATCGGAAAGCAAGCGCTTCACGTGAGTCATTTGTGAGTAGTAAGTAAGAAGTATGGTTGATATATTATTGGGGGGGGATCAAGTTTTCTATATAAGGTAGATATATCTCATGTTCCGAGAAATCGTAGTTGCTAGTTCTTGAAATATACAACATACATTTGCATCAGCCGCAACTACTCTGTTGGCAGCAGTCTTCTATTTCAGTATCTACATTGACCTCCTCTGTTTATATCTTTGGTATCTTTATTCGTTACAAGCCACCACAAATCAAACTACATCTTGTCTATATTCTCACAATGTCTGGCCTTCCGTCTGTTGTATCCGTCGGCAATGGCTCTGCCAACGCGACATTTGCCGTCAAGGCTGGCCTAGCACAGATGCTCAAGGGCGGTGTCATCATGGACGTGACCAACGCCGAGCAGGCCCGCATTGCCGAAGAAGCCGGAGCCTGTGCCGTAATGGCCCTCGAGCGCGTCCCGGCCGACATCCGCAAGGACGGCGGCGTAGCTCGTATGTCCGACCCGGGAATGATCCGCGAGATCCAAGCTGCTGTGACTATCCCCGTGATGGCCAAGGCCCGTATCGGCCACTTTGTCGAGTGCCAGATCCTGCAGAGCCTGGGTGTCGACTACATTGACGAGAGCGAGGTCCTAACTCCCGCGGACCGCGTTGAGCACATCGAGAAGTCGGACTTCAAGGTTCCCTTCGTCTGCGGCTGCCGTAACCTCGGCGAGGCACTGCGCCGTATCGCCGAAGGTGCCGCCATGATCCGCACCAAGGGCGAGGCCGGTACTGGCGACGTCGTCGAGGCTGTCACCCATGTCAAGACGCTGAAGCGCGACATTGCCCGTGCCAAGGCCGTGCTGGCCGTCGATGGCATCCCCGGTATCCGGGCACTTGCTCGCGAGATCGGCGTCGATGCCAAGTTGCTTGAGCAGACGGCACAGCTGGGCCGCTTGCCCGTCGTCAACTTTGCTGCTGGCGGCGTGGCTACGCCTGCCGATGCGGCCCTCATGATGCAGCTGGGCTGTGACGGTGTGTTTGTCGGTTCTGGTATCTTCAAGTCGGGTAACCCGGCTAAACGTGCCATGGCTATCGTGAGAGCGACTACTCACTTCCGTGATGCTGACGTGCTTGCTGAGTGCAGCACTGGACTCGGCGAGGCGATGGTGGGCATCAACTGTGACTCGATGAAACCGGAGGAGAGACTGGCTGGTCGTGGTGTGTAACAGAAAATAGTTGTTGTCGTTTTTGATTGTCATTGTTTGTGTTTTTTGTAGCATAGTTTTCGACAATTGTGTTTGTGATATCTCAAAACTCCCAGTCTCTAGTCCTCATTATCATGTCACATGCGTTCCATGTCTGATTCTATACGCTAGAGAGTCAAAGGCAAACTACCTTATCTATGTATTACTAAATATGAGATCGTTATTAGTATCTATCTAGACAGCATCTTCGTTCCGACTTCGATATCGTTCCTCCCTTCCGTATCTCAAATCATTAACGTCATCATAGCACCGTGTCGCCTTATTCGATGTGCTCGGCTTTGATCGCCTCTTTCTTCTCGGCATCCTCGATACGGAAATCCAGTTCCCGGAGGTTGAATTTCTTGGTGTCCATAGTAGGCACAAACCACGGTGCCTCGGTGAATAGATAGCGCATCTCTTCTAGCGGGCGACCTGCTGTCTCGGGAAGAACCATCCAGAAGTAGACGGCATTCGTGAAGTTGCACACGATGAAAAGAATGTACCAGCGCCAGCCAATGCCGGTTTGATCGTCCAGGGCAACACTAGTTGTCTGGCCAATCATTGTGTTGAAGCCAAAGCTCACCATGGCTGCGATAGCCACGCCCTTGGCACGTGTCTTGGTGTCGAAGATCTCGGCGGGGATGATCCACGAGAGCGGGCCACAGGTCATGCTGAAGCAGAAGTTGTAAACCCAAGTGGCTGCGATGAAGCCCCAGCCAGCGGCGCCGTGGCCTGCTTCCTGGTTCCCGGGGGGGAAATTGGCAAGGAGCACTGTTGCGACAATGAAGCAGATGCAGTTGCCAATGTTGCCTAGGATCAGTGGCCAGCGGCGGCCGGTGAGATCGATGAACATCATACAGATGAACTGGGCCACAAGAGCCAGCACAGAGCTGATTGCCTGATACTTGAGCGTGTCATCACCGGAAATGCCGATCTTGCCGTAGATCTCCACCGAGTAATACTGGATGGCTGATACGCCCGTCATCTGGATAGCGGCCTGGATCGAGCACGCCAGAACCAAGCGACGCAGCGACGCACGATCCGTGAACAACTCTTTCAGGCTCTTCGCGCCCTCGGCTTTGTCGTGGGCAACACTGTCGCAGATCTGCGAGAATTCGGCTTGGACGAAAGCATCGTGCTCATTTCCCTGGGCGTGTAGACGAGCTAGTGTGGCGAGACCCTCGTCTTCGCGGCCATGGTCAATGAGCCAGCGCGGAGATTCGGGGAAGAAGAGGATAAGCATGGCGAGAATGCCGGCTGGGACGATCTGGAGGCCTAGACTGACTCGCCATTGCTTATCGTCGGTAGGCGCGAACCCGATGTAAGTTCCTGTGATATATACTTAGTATGAGCCTTAGCCGGTAGTTCAACTGTGTATGTACGTACCATAGGATATCCAAGCTGCAGCAAGAGCACCAACACCTAGCATAAACTGCTGAAGAGCAGTAACTCTGCCTCGAATGCTAGGGTGGCAGAGCTCAGCTTGATATAAAGGAATAATCATAGTCAAGAAGCCGACACTGAAGCGAGGAGGACACAATGTTAGCCAGTAGCACAGAAGAGATGTTTCTTTTGCAGACAAACTCACCCAACACCAGCAATAGCCCGACCGGCATACAAGTAGTCGATAGTATTTGCAGCAGTCTGTAGAGCACCGCCTAAGCAGAAGATCAAGGCACCGAGCAGGATAGTCCTTTTGCGGCCAAGTTTATCACCAGTATATCCAGCAAACATGGCACCAAAGAACGCACCACCCGTGAATACAGAGACTACAGCGCCAGTCTTTTTCGAATCAGTGCCGAAGCGAGTCTTGAACGACTGCGAAGCAATAGCCTCGGCGATCACACCGAGATCATAGCCATAGAGCAGAGATCCGAGCGAAGCGAAGACGCTCACCAGGAACTATAAGAGGATAAGGGTTAGTTTCTAGGGTTGATGCGATAGAATGGAAACTAGATCAACGAACGTACCTGATACCATTTTGGAGGTAAAGCCATGATAGGCTTGTTGGTGAAGATATGATAGGGGGCGGTCAATGTGGAGGAGTAATGGTAAAGAGGAAAAGCTGTCGTGGGTTCTTATGTATACAACAGTATCCAAAGACCTCTTAGAAAGCCTTTGACTGATAGCAACGAAGCTGACTATTCTCAAGAAATATGAATGAAACCTGTAGTTTCTTTTGAACTTGAACGGTTCTTGCAACAAAGTTAATGGACATGGCCGGCTTTTATATCTATCTAAAGTACCCTAAGACGTACAGTGGCCTGTTTCTGTCTTGTTTGTCTTCCTGGGCTGTTTTACTAAAGACATGAGTCTTCTTCTCAGAACGAGACTTTGAGTAGCACTTGCTACTGGCCTGTCGGACGCTTCTGCTCCTATCCATCCACTCGGGCATATGAGAGACAGAGGGAATGGGGATAGAAAGCAATAGCTGTCATCGTCACAGACTTGCCTGATGTGCTGGACGCGGCAAAAGAATAGCATGTCAGTATTTAGTGCAAGTTAGTTTTCTCTCTCTTGCTTTCTCTTGCTTGGAAAAAGAAGCAGAGAATATAGATGTCCTATCCTTGCTTTTGCTGTTGGAGAAGGGGAAAAGAAAGCGCTTGAATCCGGGGAATTCTGGTAGGGATTCCCCAACTTTTATGTTACTCTTCGTTTTCCTTCTTCTTTACTCCAAGTTTTCTCGTTAAGGTCGCTTTCTCTGAGCCTTTTTGCTTCCCTCTTCGTAGAAGGCTCAGGTTATGGCAAACCCGAGGGTAGTATATTGTTAGGGTTCGCACAGATAACCCTAGACAGGCTGCCTGATATGGTGGCCTTCTGCGACGTCGTTTTGACGCCTGATGCCATCATACCACGCTGTATGATAGCAACTACGAAGGGCGTTTTCCTTGCATATCCTATAGAGAGACGGCCCGACTGAATGCCGACCATCATGCCAAAAACGAGTGGCAATGGAACTCGGGCGAGGTTGGACTGGAGACCCTGATCGGAAGTCAGGCCTTCTATCTCTCTAGTTTCTGCTTTCTCCTTATTTGTTTTGTGAATAACTGCTGCGATACGAGCGGATGGCTGGGCTAAAGGAATAGCGGCGTCTCGGAGATTATTCCGCATATTAGTAGCTAGAGATGATCTTGTGTATACAACTATATATGTACAACTAATGTAGTTGGATTGAAACAGCGTTGTTTTCTCCTACTGACTATGTGAGAGCGTCTCAGACATAGTTAGTTAGTAGAAAGCTAAAGAAACAGCTGTCGGTTTTCTCGGTTTTCTCTAGCCAAAGAAACCCCAAGACAAAATAGAGAAATAGAGACGGCATATACTAACAGGGTTTAAAACTTACAACCGCACCAATCAAAACTTCATATTGCCTTCAATATATCTTTGAAAGAGGTCGCCTAGTTAAGCTTTGTTGGAATAGACTCTAGACGCACCACTGAAAATGGAACCGAATATGCAATTATTTTGGCATAGTGCTCGTGTAGATGATATGACGGCCGTGATTTCTATAAGCGCTTCCAATTGCGGCCCATAACGCGATCTCTAGCCAACTAATGTCTATTGCCAAACCTACCTGGTCCAACTATAGCACGTGAGCAGGATATAAATCTCCAGCATTTTCGAATCTAGGCTGGGCTGTCTCCGTCACTGATGCTACAGTGCCGTCAATACTTGAGCCTAGCGCTGTATCAGGCCTGGTCAGGTGGTTTCGACAGACATTCTGGACAGGTTATAGTCCATGCCCGCCTAAAAACTACTACGCCGCCCATCAATGTATGTTGTTAGGCCTAACGGCGTCGCTTAACAACCTTTTGAGCTTGAATTTCAGAGCCGCAGCCTCCGCAGTTGACAACAACGTATATTCAGTTCATATCGCAGTCGTTTTTCCCTGAATAACACAGCTTGTCTTTCGTCTTATATCCTTGCGTGATTAAATACAACAGAGAGAGTATCACCATGTCGACTACATATGCGCGAATCTCAGATGAGGAGCAGGGGAGCATTACGCTACTGCCTGACCATGTAGTCAGCAAGATTGACGACATGACCTATGGTGGCTTTACCGAGTAAGTGTTTGCTGCTATATTTCTGACACAATGCCACGATATACTAACTCTCTCTATAGACACATGGGTCGCTGTATCTATGGCGGAATCTACGACCCTGGGAACTCACTATCGGATTCTAACGGTTTCCGTCTCGATGTTATCGAAGCCATGAAGGAACTCAAAGTCCCTGTGGTTCGATACCCCGGCGGCAACTTCGTCGCCACATATCACTGGCTAGACGGCGTAGGCCCTAAAGACAAGCGGCCGAAACGGCCTGAGCTAGCCTGGCTGGGGACCGAAACCAATGAGTTTGGCACTGATGAGTTCCTCCATTGGTGCGAGGTTGTCGGCACCGAGCCCTACTTCGCCCTCAACTTCGGCACTGGCACGCTAGACGAGGCTCTCGCCTGGGTTGAATACTGCAACTCTGATGCCGATACCTACTACGCCAATCTACGCCGCAAGAACGGCCGTGATAAGCCGTGGAACGTCAAGTACTGGGCTCTCGGCAATGAGATGTGGGGGCCGTGGCAGATTGGCCAAATGACAGCTGAGCAATACGCTCAACAAGCCTGGCAATGGGCCAAGGCGCTGAAGCTGCTCGATCCATCGCTGCAGCTGATTCTCTGCGGTGAAACAGGTCTGGCGACCTGGGATCAGACTGTCATCAACCGCTGTATCAAGTGGGAACCACACGCGCTAGGCGGTGATAGTACACGAGGCTTGATCGCTATGCACAGCATCCATATCTACACTGCGTCGGATAAGCATCTGCCTAACGCCACCGCACCGCTGAGTGCCGAACGCGCTATCCAGGTCACCGCCGGCCTGATCGATGCTGCTCGCGTGGCCAACGGCGTCCCGCCTTCAGTTCCCGTAGCACGTATCTGCTTTGATGAATGGAATGTCTGGGACCCTGTTCGTGCTCCAGGCGAGCAGGGTGCCGAGGAAGCCTATAATGTGTCCGACGCTCTAGCTGTAGCCGTGTGGCTCAACGTCTTCGTGCGCCAGGCCAAGTACATCGGCATGGCAAATATTGCGCAGAGCGTCAATGTGATCTCGCCGCTGATGACAACTCCTACTGGCTTACAGAAGCAGGCGTCGTGGTGGCCATTGTTGTGGTTCAGCCAGTTCATGCGCGGCTCGAGCTTTGCTGTGGCTACTCGCTGTGGCGCATATACCGGTCCGACTGAGCCGAAGTGGCTAGAGGCTGCCGTTGATATGCCATGGCTGGACGTCAGTGCTGCAAAGAATGACGATGGTACGTTGAATTTGGCGGTCGTCAATATCCACGAAACAAAGGCTATCTCGGTCAAGTTGTCAGGCATCGTGAAGGGATCGCAGGTCGAGGTTAGGCAGTTAACACCTAAGGAAGCAGCAGGAGTACTGTCGCGTGATGTTTCATTGACGGAGACAAATATCAAATGGGAGACTGACAGCTATGAGTTCCCGGCGGCTTCATTCACACTACTTCGCTGGAAGCCATAGATATACAACATCATCATGTAGGCACATAGTATTATCGTATGAAGTTTGGTTGCTTTTAACCCTATCAGTAAAATACCCTAACACAAGACATTCAATATAACCGAATAAGGACAAACTATCATATAGAAATTAAGACAACTCAAGCTTAAATCAACCACACATGATAAACTCGTACGGCCGTTTTCTCAAGACACACACCCTGACTTGCTCAAAGCTTGTTGTCTTAGAGTGCCGAAACATTGTGTATAAATACAGTACTTTTAACAAGCCAGTCAGCTGTGCACTGTGTAGTATGTACTGTGTCTGTTTTAACCTTAATAAGTGGGACCAAACACTTACAGTATTAATTGGCTCCACTTTAGAGCAACAAATTCACTATGTGCCATATAATTCAGGCAATCCTTCCAAAATGGATAGATTCAATATCTTGATAATGGTAGTTGCCTTTTGAGAGAAACCACGCACATATATTTTCAAGATATGGCCTGTTTTTCATGGAACTAATAATCACTGTTTGAGGCTTAGAGAAATTTCTTATAGCAAACATATGAGTCACTGTATACTTCCTACTTGTTATGGTTTAAGGGCGTGGCTGTAGAATTAGGCAGCATTTAATGGTTAAATAGATGGTGATAACACAACATGAAGTATTTATTACGATAAATTTTTTTCATCAACTCTGGTCTTGGTATCAAGGAGGCCATCTATATGCCTGATTGTCTGTTTAATATCACCGAAGAACTTCATATGACTGTATCCGAGCATGGTGACAAGTATCTACCTGTAGATTAACTGGCAGCCAAAGGTTACCAAATCGGCTGTTAGTTTGGTGGTCAAGATGCAATATTCAAGTAGTAACTGTGAAAATACATAAATATCTACAATCTCGATTGACTAGTGAGTGTATTGTAGAGATAGACGGATCAGTATCTAGTCGAGCTACTTGTCACATATACAAACTGCCGATATCTTCCAGCCTCCAGCCTACAAAACACAATCAGTCACCGAACACTGATTCCGATGTTATTCACATCGCACCCCCCCCTTCCGTTTCTAGAGGCGTGTTGTAGATTGTTTGCTAACGGTGACCTATCATGGAAGACGACCACGTAAATATACACGGAGCCTTAGGCTGGCAGAATCTGGTGGTTGTCAACAGAGATATCTTTCTGCCAAAGGCGGACAATCACCAGAGTCATATTCCAAAAAGTATATAAACCTCCTGGTCTCCCTATCTATCTTGTCTTTTTCTTCCTGTTTTCCGTCATATACAAACCATCACGATCGAGACGACAGCCTTTCTTCCATCGCCAAAAGTCTTTTTTTTTCATCTTCTGCTTTTTGCTTCTTGCTTCACTTTCTTTCTTCGGTGCTATTTGATATAGTCACATCTTTCACTTCGAGCTTCCATCTGCATAGAAAAGCCTCATCCATTCTCAAGTTGATTGACTAGCAAGCCTCATTCGCCCTTTCGACCGTCGATAATCTCATCCGGTGACCATTAATCATCAAGACATTGACTCTACTTTGTCTATTCTGATCTCTAGTCTATCTTCGTGACCCAGGAGTTCTATTTAGATATTTCACTTCCACTTGCTTCTTGTTTTTCGATACCCTCTTTAGCCAACACCTTTGTCCCCATCCCACCATGTCTTTCACTGGTAACTCTGCCGCCTCGCCTTCCAACGACACCACCAACAACGTGTCAGGGGGACAGTCCAGCGCGCTCTTTGGAGAGACACACGGAGAAGACGGTTTGAGCACCGATTATCTCCCGCTGCTCTCCAACCCAGAATTTCATTCTGCCCTCCAGGATGTTGCTGGAGATGCCCCCGCCGAGGCAGAGGAGAGGCTAGAGGCCTCTGAAGAGTTCTTCGATGTCTGGGTAAACACGGACGCACTCCCTAACACCGAGGCGCCTCGTGACTCAGGTAAGTAAAAAAAATCCATCCATCCTAATTATACCTTCCTGATTTCGACTTCCTTCCTGTTTCCCTTGTCTTGCTTGCCCACTTTCTGAATTAGTGTGTGCTACTTGAGATTAAAGCTTGTGTAACTAACTAACTCACCTATAAAACCTATAGGCATTGCCACCGACCAAACAACTGCGCGGCAGTTGCAGTCTTTCGATCCGGCAAAGCACGACTTCTTCGCGGCGGATCCCAATGTCCAAGACTTCGGTCTGAACTTTGGATATCCGACCGAAACGAATTTGATCGGAGCTTTCAATGCCCAGGGCCCTTCCCGGATTCTCAACCGGACACTCTATCAGCACAGAGTTCCTGGTGAACTATCGTTCCCATTCAAATCGACGGTAGTAGAGGCTGTCCAGGCGGCCAGTGATAGAAGAGCCAGCCAAATACCTCAGCCGGGTAAGTTTACACATAAAAACAATCTTTAAACTATGGAAAATACATGGTAAAACAAATTCATTTAGCTGACATATACTATCTAGTCACTGCGGTTCCCAGGCCGACGTTCTCAGCGGGCATCTCTGGGCTATCTCCCGAGACCCAAGATCCGTTCGATCAACTAGAGGATCCCCAGGCTGCTATCGCGGCTATTGATCAATTCCTGATCGAAAGCGCCAGAGAGAGCCTCCAGATGGGTCTTCGGGTGCCAGAGGACCTTGCCCAGCCGGAAGCAATTCCAGCCGCCGCTATGGATGATGACCGGGAGATGGTTGAGGTGCCGACGTTTGAAGATGACTCTATGCCTTTCATGGACGACAACTTCAACGAGTTCGACATGGGACAGATAGACTTCTCTGCTTTGCTGACTGCACCCGCGGAAGAGACAGTAAGAAGAAATTACTTTATAAAGTCTGCTGATGTTAGAGAGATACTAACTATGACCCTTAGCCCTTCGCCCCGGCTCCAGATGCTAGACAACATGAACGAATGTTGTCAGCTCCAGATATCTCGACTGACGTTGAGATGTTAGAATCTCCCGCCTCTGCAAAGGAAGACGCCACCAGTTTTGAAACTGGCGATATACTTGCAGAGGCGATCACCCTCCCCGCTCTCATTGCTGCTGCTGATGTGGCTTCCTTGACTAGCGCCGATGACAAAGCGCTAATGCCCCCACCACCTCTGCCGGCTGCTAAGGCTCGGAAGCTCAACAACTCCATGCGTCGCATGGTGCCTGGTGCTGACTTCTGGGACCTTTACAAGGCGACGGGGGACTCGCGCAAGGATGCGCGGTCTTGGGGCTACCAGCAAGAAACCCCTACGGCGATACGGGATTTCGGTCTGTCAAAGACCGAGGAGATGAAGAAGGAGCTGGCTCGCTTGGCTAGTCTGTCTGCACAATCGTCTCGGATGGAGACGGCTGGTTCGACATCCCATGGTAAGTTCTCGAGACATTCTTGAACATACAACACATAGCTTACGACTCTTCTAATATAGTTCTGGGAGCGAGTTTCGGTGGTTCCTCGGTGAAGGGGAAGGAGGTGGTCGTCGGTGAGGACGATACCTTCGAAGGTCTAGTAAATCAAGATATTGATTTACTAAACCTGAACAACGTTTCCGCTGGTCAGAAGCGGAAGCGGACAGAGGAAGATTCTGGCGAGGGAGTAAGTCAATACCATGATATTAGTAGGGGAGATAACGGCTGTACTAACTATTCTTTAGACGCAATTCAGCGCCCCCGCCAACCCCGTGGCATCAATGTTCGCGGGCGACCATATTCTTCGCGCGGCCAGCAAACCTGTGCCCGGCCTCACATCTGCGCAAGGTCCTCTGGCATTCGGTCAAGTTCAGCGGAAGGGTGACACGCGGAGAACAAAGCTGATCCTAGGCACAGAAGTTGCCATGGATGTAACTAGCCAAGACCAGCTTTCTCTCGAGGACGCGACTCTCTTCCCGCGACTTGGCACGCAGGCCAGCCTAGCGCAGATGGCGAAATACAACGGTGACTCTTACCATCGAGAGCAACAAGAGAACGTTGTCCGGAGAGTCGACGGTACTGCCTGGGCTGGTGTTGACTTCACAGCACCGGACTCACCAGAGGAGGGACCGTCTGATCCCACGAAGAAGAAGGGCGCCCCGAAGAAAGAGGTAAAGTCGCGATCCAAAGCCGCCCTCGCGATTGCAGAAGCTGCGGCACGCGCAGAAGCGGCGAAGATCTCTGCTGAGAAGGAGCGGACGTGGTTAACCCCGGACCGGATTGATACCATCTTCACTACGAAGTTGAAGGGTGACGCCTTCGCTCGGTCAATCCGGGAGTGGTTCGCGGCGGGACAGGACACACGCACCGACTGGTCCAAAGATATCCAAGACTAGGAAGAGGATATCTACAAACCAGTCCCGGGCATGATTGTCCACCGCGCTCCCCCCAGAAAGGGCAAGGGTAAGGAGAGAGCTGTTGAGGAGGAGGAAGACGATGGGGATATCGATGAGGAGGAAGCACAGGCTGAAGAAGCGGCCTGTGCGGCTGAAATGGTTGCTAACAGACATGCAACCAAGAAAGCTCGCCGTGCTCCCCGCGCTCCTCGGGCACCTAAGGCCCCGAAAGCCCCAAAACCTCCTCGGGCACCTAAGGCTCCAAAAGCCCCCAAACCTCCTCGGGCACCTAAAGCCCCCAAGCCTCCTCGAGCTCCTCGGGCCCCAAAAGCCCCCAAGACCCCTCGGGCTCCACGGGCCTCCAAAGCTCCGAAGACACCTCGGACTCCTGAAGCTCAGACCTTTGAGATTTTGGAGGCTTTGGAAGCTTCTTACGGCGAGGCCATAGCAGGCCCCAGCACTTCTCGCGCGCCTTAGACAAAGGCTACCCCGAAGTCCAGAGAGAACTGATATGCTACTTCCCTCTTTTGGACCGGGCTAAGCCTTTGTGCCTTTTTTGATGCTTTCTTCTGTTTGTTCTCTTTCGTCTAGTGGTTGGATTGGTCTTGGGTATAAAAAGTGTCATCTAGCTTGTTGTTATTTGCTTGTTTGTTTTTCTTTGTTTTGAATAAAAATGTACTACCTTTCGTCAGATTATCGACCCTTATAAGTGACCTCCTGATATGCCTTTCTCGTATTTTACGATGAAGTAGCGAATCTTGTAAAGACTTCTATCGTGAAGTTGACAGCCACGGATGGTGTAATAGTTCCTTTGCAGTTCGTCTTTGCTCGGGAAGCCACTGGAGCATCGACCGTATGAAACTAATAAATTCATCTCTTTCCTGAGAGATATCTGGGGTGTTGCCGTAACGTTGCTCGAGACTTTCTAGACACACAGCCGGAACTTCGGCTTCATTGCTTGCAATCCATGACCCTGTTTTATATGTAGTTTGGAATTGATTAGTGACGATAAGAAATATTTGGAGTTTGCTTGTGTTGTTTTTCGAGGATAGTGCTCTCTAGTTTGTAAAACACATTTGGAGATTATTCTACTAACCGTCAAGATCAAAGCACTGGCTCGTCGTTTTGCTTCGTTGGAGAAACATATTCGGAGGTCTACCGATCAAAGCCATCATGCGAGCTATATGCCGGAATTCATCGTGAACCCCAGTCATATCGACGATATTGCGGAAAAGTCTCTCGCCTTGGACAAGTTCCCAGACCTATTTCCAAAGTCAGTAAAGAAAAGTAAGTTGTGATTTGAGTTGGTTAGTTCACTTACTAGACCGGCAAGATTCCAGATATCGGCAGGACTGCCCCAGGCCATCTCAAAGATAACCTCAGGAGATCGATATACTAGTGGCTGAACATGACGACACGGAGCCTGGGTAGTACCTATCCGAGCATCCCCGAAGTCACAAAGTACCGCCGTGCCACTGCCTATTCCGGCCTTGGGAGCACGGAACGACCGGCTCCGATAGATTCCCCGGCCTCCGCCAAGACTACGGCGCAAGCTCGGACTTGAAGCTTCCTCCTTGACAAAATCATTGAGCATGCCTCCATCCTCAATTGTCAGCATCAGATTGTCCGTTTTGAGATCCGTGTGGATAACCCCCGCCTCCGAATGCAGAAAGTCGAGCACCCAGAGCAGATTTCTTGTTAATTTCTTGGCCTCGTTGAGGGGCAGCAGAGTATCGGGATACTTTCTAGCATGGTCCATGACAGTGAGATACATCGGACTTAAGATTAGCCCGCAGTGAGTCCCCGAGGGGCCTTCAAGTTGGAAGCTATCGTGCATTCCGCGGATGAGATGGCGGCCTGGGTGGGTTGAGCGTGTAGATGCTCGTGCGATATGCTCATATGCGCTAAGCTCACGCAACGACGCCTCAGGAAAGTTATGCAGGCAGATGGTCACCTTGGCAACCTTAAAACTGCCATTTCTATAGAGATGATATGAGGTGAGCATTGAACTTGAAAGATACACTAACTCCGGAGCTCGGACCCGAGAATCTGTCATAGGGGTCACTTACACTTTATCTCGACATAGCCAGCTCGTCGAATACGCACCGTAGCCCAGCTTCCCTACGACCTCGTAGCGATCCGCAAAGACCATTCCGATGTCCACGGGGTAATACTGATCGACCTGATATAACGGCAGCGTTTCCTCCTCGATGGGGTGCTGTAGCAACATCTCATGCAGATACCCATAGCAGCGGATCTGGGCCGGGCCTTGGCGTAGAAGAAAGCCCGGGTTATACGCCGTAGACGACCGGCTTAACACGGCCCCGGAAGTTATCGCTCTGGGAACTGCAGCTATACTTGTAGCGGCTCGGTACAGGGGCCGCGGCCGGATAAGCCGTCCGAAGATCATGGCGTTGCAGTGGTTGTATCCGATGATAAGCCCAGGAAGAAAAATAAACAAGAACAAAAAAGACTGTGATATTCTACGGATAGAATAAACAAGGGACAAAACAATATCCAAGGTCAAGATATTCGAATTTAATTGGTATTTTCGGAGACGTTGGAGAAGCGGCAAACAAAATTAACAGCTGACAATGTTTTGTTTCTAGTTTTGTTGTTGTTGTTTTTGTTCACTTCGTGATGATGTCAGCAGAGACTCTCTTCCTTGTTTGTTTTATTGTCAATTGCCACAACAGCAAAATAACGGGAAATATTTGGGTATCTTCGAGTAAATAAATAGTTCTCGGTGAATTTCCATGGAGATAATCCGGGCTGCTCAAGATATCATTTCATCAGGGTAAAGTTTAAATTGAACCAGAAGAAACGAGAAGAAAAAAAGCACAGCAAAAGGCGCAAAGGATTTCCTGAATTGCCAAAACAGATGGTCGGCTAACTATTTATTCTTAAGAAAATAATAAAATAATAAAGAGCCCAACCCAAAATTGACAAGCGCCATCTCGCAAGAAGAACAACAGAGAATAGGAACCACAAAGAATAAATCATACATAAAAAAGGTATTATTATTTTGGTTTCATGTATATCATCTCAAGCAGCCATGGAAAGAAATGATATCTACATATCTTGAACCAACAAAAACAAAGTCCAACTACATACTCATGTTCTTTCTCTGAGCCCAAGTTTCAACTTGACGTAACAAGATCAGGCCACAACCAGGCTCTATTGACATTCTAATATATTGATAATCCTATCTCACTCATATGTATATTGCACTTTCCAGTTCACACATCTCATCTACTATCTTATCCTATCTCAAAACCATCAAGGAATATAACGTCTTTCAATTCAATGATCAAGATGGGTAAATAGGAGGCGGTAACATAGTATAAAGCAAACCATAACATAACATCAAGGCCAGTATAAAAACAAATTCAACAACACGCAGTAGTAATCGATCGAAAACACCAAAAAAGACAGCAGCGGCAGCAGCTTCTCCGATAGCAGAAGAAACCTTCTATATCCAACTTCCGAGATGATAAACCCTTGACCATTTGTTTCGGGGCGTCTCCTTCTGCCGCTGGCTGCATCATCCAAACAAGCAGACCAAGCATGGCTTAATTCTTTTCCGCTTTTTCTAGTCTCGTGTAGCTTTCATGCCTTCTTCATTGTATATAATATCTCCCTTTCGAACGCTTAAGCATCGATGAGATTCTCTTCCGCTGCGGCAGCCTTGGCCTGAGCCTTGGCCTTGGACTCCTTAGACGCTCGCTGGTAGTACTCGTTGAGAATCTTGGCCGGAATACGGTTGAGTAGCTCCTTGGGGAAGATACGCAGCAGACTCCACGCCAGATCCAACGATTCGAAGATGGTACGCGCCTCGTACGGGCCCTGGCTGATGAATTGACGCTCGAACTTCTCCAGGAACTCCAGCGACAGCTTATCCTCGGCCGACAGCGCCTCCTCACCAACGACAGCCTTCATGGCGGCAGCGTCACGACCAATAGCGTACTTGGCGTACAGCTGGTTGGACACATCACCGTGGTCCTTGCGCGTCATGCCCTCACCGATGGCAGACTTCATCAGACGTGACAGAGAAGGCAGAACGTTGATCGGGGGGTAGATACCACGGTTGTACAAGCTACGATCGACGAAGATCTGACCCTCGGTAATATAACCAGTCAGATCGGGAATAGGGTGAGTGATATCGTCGTTAGGCATGGTCAGGATAGGAATCTGAGTAATGGAACCGTTACGGCCCGCAACACGACCAGCACGCTCATAGATAGTCGACAAATCAGTGTACATGTAACCGGGGTAACCACGACGACCGGGAACCTCTTCACGGGCAGCGGAAACCTCTCTGAGGGCGTCACAGTAGGCGGACAGATCGGTAAGAATGACCAGGACGTGCTTTTCGAGCTGGTAGGCGTAGTATTCGGCGGTGGTAAGCGCGAGACGGGGAGTAATGATACGCTCGATGCTGTTGTTGCCATTAATATGTCAGTCACCGCCTACATAGATGAACAAAGCTCCATTATCAGAGAAGAACAAAAGAATCTCGACTTACGTGGGATCGTTGGCCAGGTTTAGGAACAGAGTAACACGCTCCAGAGAGCCGTTCTCCTCGAAATCGCGGGTGAAGAAACGGGCAGTTTCCAGGTTGACACCCATGGCACCGAAGACAATGCTGAAGTTCTCCTCGTGACCATCGTGGACGCCCTTGTTGGTGACGCCCTTTTGTTGGACCAGACTGGCCTGGCGACAGATTTGGGCGGCAATTTCGTTGTGGGGTAGACCGGAGGCAGAGAAGATGGGAATCTTCTGGCCACGAGCAATCGAGTTCATGGTATCGATAGCAGAGATACCGGTGGAGATCATCTCCTCGGGGTATTCCTATAAAGTTGATATCGTCAGTTTGACTCTCTGATTATGATACTGGCGCTTTAACAAGCAGCAACATCTTTCTGCGCGGATTCGTTCACATACTCTCGAGTAAGGGTTAATAGGCGAACCGTTGATGTCCAGGTACTCCTCAGCAAGAACCTTAGGGCCCTTATCAATGGCACGGCCCGATCCGTCAAAGATACGACCCAGCATGTCTTCCGACACACCGAGCTTCAAGCTCTGGCCGGTGAATTGGACCTTGGTCTGTGTTTAGAGAGGCTATGTTAGCAAGATATTCTTGGAAAATATATGTAAGACCTGTATAAATTGCGCACCTTCTTCACATCTATACCGGAGGTACCCTCAAACACCTATATTCACAGTATGTTAGTCCAGTCCTTATTTCCAGCGGTTCTTCATAGTAGACATAATATCGTGAGCAGAGTTCGATAGCCAATCCGGCAAATGTCGCTGAATGGTATTCGGAGATCGTACCTGGACGACGGCGCGGTCACCTAGCAAAGCGAGAAGAGAGTTGTTAGTTACAAGTTATCGTAAGATTACGTCAGCCTCACAGCCGACATATTAACATATTATACATGCGCATAATCGCATTATAGCCGTATCAAAGCCGGCATTGGTGTCGCAAAGCCTCATATAAGCTTACCTCTAGCTTCAAGAACCTGGCCGGTTCGCTCCGTGCCATCAGGCAGCGTCAGTTGCACAATCTCATTGTAGCGCGGGAATTTGACCTAAACAACAACACAACGCAAGGGCGCATCGTTAGCAAGACTAGAACAGCAGAGATAACGAGAATACCAAAGCTCCTCGGGTAGCCGAAGCTTCGACATTGAATTGCCATCGCAAACGTCATCGGCAATGGCGCAGAGCAAGAGGGCCGAATTGGGCGGGTATCATACATTCTCTAGAATGACCAGAGGACCGTTGACACCTCCGACAGTGTTGTAGGTGATTCTGGGAGTCACCGAGTACGAAGGCACTCTAGGATCCATGGCAGATGTTCTAATTTGGGTGTGAAGAGGGTGAGAAAAGAAATAGAGGCGAGCGAGGGTCGGGAAGACGGCAGCAAAAAGCTCGCTCGGTGGTTAGTCCTTATCGATCGTCGAAGGAGAAAGGACAGGAAGAGATGATCGGTAGAACAAAGATAAAAGACTTCCAGAAACAGCAAATCGAGACCGGCTGGATTTTTGTGGTTAACGATAGATGTATCGATGTATTATTGTTGTATACGATATATTAGGTAGATGAAATGGTGGAGGAAATGGAGGAAGCTACTTCCAAAATATGTAACTACAACTACCAATGTTAAGGTGCAAGCATTGGAAAGTTCGAAAGGCTGTAAACACTACCTACAAAATACGCTGGGGCAATAGCTCCCATTCGAGACAAAAGCATTAATAGCTAGCCAGATTGATTTGGGGGATGGCTGGCTCGGGCCCCACTAAAAAGACACTAAAAAGGCACTAGTTACGCCTCCAGAAAGCCCATAATAATCGCGCATTGCTAACTTGTGTTTGTCATCACGTGATCGTGGGAGTGGGATGGCGGGCCGACTACACCCACGATAGTAGCCCAAAATTCATTAAGCATGCTGAATCAATACAGCTACCTACTACTATCTACATCTATACAAACGTTATAATTTGGTGGCTTCGTGGAACTTGCGCCCGCCCAGTAATGCCTTTCCCACACTGCTATCGTTGGGTTTTCCCAGTTCGTTCGTAATCCAGGCGCCCACCTCGGTGAGGGCCTTCAAGTCAATGCCCGTTTCCATGCCCACGCTGTGTAAGAAATACACCATGTCCTCGGTTGCGACATTGCCTGTGGCACCAGGGCTATATGGACACCCACCTAGCCCGCCGACACTGGAATCGAAGATACGAATGCCATGTTCCAGAGCCACAGCAGTATTTACCAGTGCCTGGCCCCGTGTATTGTGGAAGTGCATGGCAATGTCTTCATTGCGGATGCCGGCTGCCGTCAATGCTGTAAGCAACTCCTTTGTTCGAGGTGCTGTTCCCATTCCAGTAGTATCGCCCAGCGATATCTCGTCAGCGCCCATCTCTAGCAAATCTCGGGCAATGTCAGCCACAACAGTCGGGTTGATATCCGGGCCTTCGAACGGACAACCCAAGACCATTGATATATAGGCACGAACTCGCATTCCCATGCCCTTTGCCTCTCCAAAGACACCCGTTAAATTCTGTATCGACGTTTTAATGTCTGTATTGAGGTTCTTCTGTGAAAACGACTCGGTTGCCGATATAAACACCGCAACCTCAATCTCAGGCAGAGCTGTGTTGTCTGATGGCTCATCATGTGTGGAATATTGGCCTTTGCACTGCGCAAGAATCTTGCTCAGACTTTGCATGCCACGTTGATTTGGCACGAGGAACGGATAGCGCACGGGGTCTGGGGGGAGGACGCTGCTTTCGAGCAAAGCTTGTAGGACTGCACCTGAATCGGCCATCTGCCAAACACATAGATATGTTAGTGTTTCTAGAAGTAAGCAAACAAGCTGGCTTGTTTACCAAGCTCTCAAAGACAATACCTATGGAACAATACCTGTGGAACCCATTTCGGCGAGACGAACGCACCGCCCTCGATAGTCGTGCAGCCAGCATTAGCAAGCCGGCGGATAAGCTCAAGCTTCGTTTCGAGCGGGATCGTCTGCTTTTCATTTTGAAGGCCGTCACGCGGCCCGACCTCGACTATCGTGACTTTGCGCTCCGCCGCACTAGCTCGAGAGGCGCTCGTAGCCAATGAGCGGTGCGGGCGAGACATTGCAACAGCCGATTGCCGTGCAAGGGTCAACCTAACACGATGGCTTAAAGAATTCATGCCGGATTACTGCGTAGATTCAAAAGACACACAAAGTACACCAAAAAGTAAACATGAACTATGGCCTCGGGGTTGATGCTTTCTAAGCAGTTGCCCGGATTCCCGTTGAGCCAAAACATCGGCCCATGCCGTTTTAAAGCCCGCCAATGCGGTATGTGGAGAAGCAGCAGCATTTCCGCTACATGCAATGCCCCTATTTAGGCCAGGGCTTCTCCAAATCCGACGTAACCCTATTAAACCCTATGACGTTCGTACTACTACTGGATGGATCATGTTTCTAGCGATAAAATGACGCAAAATGATAAATAAATCTATAAAACGTGTTTACAAAGAGTTTCTATAAACTATTTTAACTCACATTTTAAAAATAAGATTTAGACGAAGTCACTTGTTGTCCATAAAAGCATTATATTTCCAGGTTACATCAAAGCTTAATGGCGTTCAACCGCGGGGTCCCTTAAATTCTTGTAAGAGCCCCACTATCGACTTTTGATTGTCTCTTGACCTATCACGAATTTGCTGAATCCAAGAATCGAGAAAAAATTAGTTGACGAGCTGTAAAGTAAACAAACACAGCATATCACATATACCAACACAAACGATGGAATTTGATCGTGCAGAGACCGACATCGGCATTGCGGCTGATATTGAAGCTC
Organism: Davidsoniella eucalypti; assembly: GCA_004009845.1. Lineage (NCBI taxonomy): Eukaryota > Fungi > Ascomycota > Sordariomycetes > Microascales > Ceratocystidaceae > Davidsoniella > Davidsoniella eucalypti. The sequence goes on along the minus strand of RMBW01000043.1, from coordinate 222,461 downwards.
TCAGTCTGGCGCAAGAGGGCGGGTTTGAAGCCTCTGCGCCGCAAGTTACCGCCAAACAGCCCAAGAAGAGATTCGTTGGCCGGCGAGCTGCAGGCGAAGGCAAAGGAGCCGGCACTGTATCGACGTCAACCGAAGTTGGAGGTGAAAAATGCTGATTTATATCCGATATCTGTGACTCTAGTCATGCTAACTAAGAATGTTCTTCAGCCGCTAAGCCACGTAGACCTCCACGTCTGCTCAACCAGGTGCCGCTAGAGATCTTGAATGACAAGGGACTCAATGAAGCCATCACATTGCTTCCGTCGAACTACAGCTTTGAGCTTCACAAGACTGTTCACAGAATACGGACGCTGGGCGCAAAAAAGGTTGCGCTGCAGCTGCCCGAGGGTCTATTACTGTTCGCTACCACGATTTCCGATATCTTGACTGAATTCTGCCCTGGTATTGAGACACTTATCATGGGTGATGTCACATATGGCGCTTGCTGTATCGATGACTACACAGCTCGTGCTTTGGGGTGCGATCTTCTTGTTCACTATGCCCATAGTTGCTTGGTGCCAGTTGATGTGACTAAGATCAAGACACTCTATGTGTTTGTTGATATCACCATCGACACTTCGCATTTTGTGGAGTCTCTCAAACGCAACTTCGCCTCCGGAAAGACCATTGCCCTGGTTGGCACCATCCAATTCAACGCTACTATTCACGGTGTACGGGCATCTCTCGAGAAGGAGGGATTCAGTGTGCTTGTACCTCAAATAGCACCTCTCAGCAAAGGCGAGATCCTGGGGTGCACATCGCCACACATAAAACAGGAGGATAACGTCGACATGATTCTGTACTTGGGAGATGGTCGTTTCCACCTAGAGAGCATGATGATTCATAACCCTACAATCCCCGCATATCGTTACGATCCATATTCACGGAAACTAACCCGTGAAGAGTACGAGCACACAGAAATGCAGAGTCTGAGACGAACGGCCATCAAACAAGGCAAGATGGCGAAGAAATGGGGTCTTATTCTTGGTTCTCTTGGCCGCCAAGGAAACCCTCATACTATGGCTAAGATCGAGAAGCGACTGAATGAGAAGGGCATACCATTTATCAATCTGCTACTCAGCGAGATCTTCCCAGGGAAGCTAGCAATGATGGCGGATGTAGAGTGTTGGGTTCAGGTAGCCTGTCCACGATTAAGTATTGATTGGGGATATGCCTTCCCTAGACCACTATTGTCTCCGCATGAGGCATTGATTGCCTTAGAAGAGTTGGAAGATTGGGGAACAGGCCCCTATCCAATGACTTTCTATGCGCGTGATGGCTTAGCACGGGTAAAGCCAATTGCGCTTGCTACGTAATACCTGCGTAGAGCAAGATAAACAGAGTCTGCTTTTAAGGATACGGATTACAAAACGGGACGATACTGGATATAGAAGTTAAGTATAGGAGTAATCTAAAATATAGGAAACAAATATGGAAGTAAACCAACGCCGTTGCATATAAATTCAGACGACCATCACGCTAGAAACCAAACAAAGACATGGAACTTGATATTCTAGATTCCTCCAAAATACATTATTACGGTTGCATTGTGGAACTGACTGGCTCCGGGCGATTGACGAACACCAGCTTGTATTTGACAATCTCAACGATATCCAGCACTTCTTTTTGCCGTGGCTCTTCCCCCTCAGCTTGTCTTTTGCGTACGATAGCCACTGGCTGTGGAAGTTTCTTACATTCGCCCGTAAGCCGTTGATGGCCACCGACAAACATGTAGACCTTCTTCATCCAAGCCGTACTGCCTGGCTCTTGAAAGTCGGGGGTATAGTTGGGAAAAACGATGTGGCCAACGTGTAAAGAGTTGAGCGAGTTGTTCTCATCGTGGAGAGCAGCTAAGAGCTCGTTGGTGTGAGCTATGGTGCCCTGTAGCTCAATTATAGCTAGCCCGGATGGTGTTTGGATGGTTGTAGGTAGAGGATTAGGAGGGCTAGACCTTTGCGCAGTTGGTGGATGAACTTTGACAGGCTCAAGATCAGACATTATGAAAAATGTTAGAATATAGGGTTGGAATACAGTTTTTAGGGGCGCTTCCGCTGATATGAAGCTATACGTCAATTATCGTCGCCTAGCTGAAGTCTTGAGCATCGTTATGGATCCAGTTTCCAAATTGGGAAACCCCACCTTCAAGCATGTGACGCCACGCAAAGCGATAAGATGGGACATCTCTGTGGCGTCTAACAGCCCACCAAGGAAAAAAACAGGAGAAAAGCCCCACTTAAGTTTTCTGTCTTATTTTATTGGGCACTATCACAGCCCTAGTGGGTCAACAAGAAAATAATTAACAAATTTGTGTGGGATCTTACGCAATATTGTCTATTTTCTCAAAATCCCTGATCGTGTGTCGTTTTGAAATCTACAACGTCAAGCAGTAAAATCAGACAACGCCAAAATGAAGGTAAGTTACGGCTATCTACCTACGATTAGTGATAAAGTCGGATATCTCATTATCATCATTTACACTTAAGTCAAATTGATGATGAAGATGATTTCTGACTTTTGTTATTCAATGCCACAAAATTGCCGTACGGCATGATTTGCTAACATTTTCATCTTTAGCTGAACATCTCCTACCCTGCCAACGGCTCCCAGAAGCTTGTTGAGATCGATGATGAGCTGAAGATTACTCCCTTCCTTGAGAAGCGCGTACGTTTATATCCTACAACATTAGACCTCGAAACCGAAGCCGAAAAGGATGTCTTGATTCAATATACCGGATCGAACATACCCCCGAAACTTCGATTCACCTAGCATACAACAAACATCAAAATGCTAACCTCACTTTTCGACTATATAGATGGGCGCTGAGGTACCCGCTGACTCTCTTGGCCCCGAGTTCAAGGGCTACGTTGTCCGCATCACCGGTGGCAATGACAAGCAGGGTTTCCCCATGAAGCAGGGTGTCATGAAGCCCCACCGTGTCCGTCTTCTGCTCGCTGACGGCCACTCGTGCTACCGCTCTCGCCGCACCGGTGAGCGCAAGCGCAAGTCTGTCCGTGGTTGCATTGTCGGTAGCGATCTGTCCGTTCTGGCTCTGTCTATCGTCAAGCAGGGCGAGCAGGAGATCCCCGGCCTGACCGATGTTGTCCACCCCAAGCGTCTAGGTCCCAAGCGTGCCACCAAGATCCGCCGCTTCTTCAGCCTCTCCAAGGATGACGATGTACGTGTTTTAATGCTTCTCTACTTTCCTACTTATCCGATCTTATCGGTTGTGGTTAGTAGCAGCTTACCGCACGCCTCTCTTCAGTCATCGCCTGCCTGGGATTTGCACAGGAGGATTTCTTGCTGCCCAGGTAGAGTGTGAGAAGACCGTCAGCTCAGTTTCTCACTTCCTCTACTTTGTTCATCTCTTCACTGATATGGCCAAGTAGAGAGGGAATTATTTACTGCTGTCTGTATTCGGTTGCTGTATGCTCTTTCTGGAGCTTGGCCTCTTTACTTTGCTGTTTGCAACTCAGCTACCAACACTCCATCAAACACTACTTATTGATGTCTCACAACATCATCGAGCTATGTGGTATAGACTTGGTATCTACCTGGAATTGCGGTAACGCTCCCCAGCCAGTAGCTGCAAAGTGTGACTAAGCATTCCACAACAGGATGCTGATAAGCACCTAGTAAGAGATCTATGGCCAAGTCCTTGATTACTTGATCAAGGCATACGCAACGTGTTTTACACTCGGTTCGAACTTATTCTCATGAATTAGAATCTGGCCTGACGGTATCTTGGCATGCCGTATTCTGCTACTAACTACTAACCATCTAGTTCATACCTTTCGTATAGGACTACTCTCTTTTCATGCATACTAACCCACCCATCTATAGGTCCGCAAGTACGTCATTCGCCGTGAGGTTACCCCCAAGGGTGAGGGCAAGAAGCCCTACACCAAGGCCCCCAAGATCCAGCGTCTGGTCACTCCCCAGCGCCTGCAGCACAAGCGCCACCGCATGGCCCTCAAGCGCCGCCAGTCCGAGAAGGTCAAGGATGAGGCTAACGAGTACGCTCAGCTTCTGGCTAAGCGCGTTGCCGAGGCCAAGTCCCAGAAAGCTGACCTGCGCAAGCGCCGCGCTTCTTCCATGCGCAAGTAAATTTTGGATTAGATTTTTCTTCTCATCACAAAAAATGATGTATCAATTAGCTTGCCTCTATTAGAGGTGCTTCTTAAAAAAGTGGAAAAGAGGGATACCCAAAATTTATTCTAAAATACAAAGAATTACAAGCACCAACACAAAATTTGTTTACTCTTATCCGGTTTTCTAGCTCCCACCGGGAACTTCTGATTTTGACAATGTTTTTTAAAAAAATAGTCATGATGTTTTTATTGTTTGTCAAGGTTACCGGAGACAAGTTGGACTTTGTGATTTTTTTTATATGTTTTATATTCTTCTAGGCGTTAATTTCTTCTTTTGCCGGCAAAACAGGAACGATACTTGAAAAGTTTATCATTTTGGGGGGATTTCATTCTAGACGTACAACTAAGTTCTTCAAATAAAAAGCAGTCAAGGGTTCAGTTGATATAGATATCTTGTTATATGAATGAATATATATATCTCAAGTTAATGCTAAAATGTCAAAAACAGAAAATCATGGTGATAGAGGAGAATCGGACTGACTGGTCTGCACTCCGAATCATATCCAACCCTAAAATCGCATAGACGTTGCTTAGCTTTCTTATGTCAGGGTATACTAACAAGTTGAAGTCGCACCTATTCTTATAGACAAACATAGTCTGACCCTTCATTTCCTCTATAACTTTGAAGGAGTAGGCGTAGCCAAGTGTCCTCAGTTGAGTGTGTTGTTTTTTTCTTTTTCTTTTTGATATGGAGACTAGAGTGAAGTTTAATGCTGGAAGTACTAATACATTAATGGGGTAAGCTATGTTGGACTCACTAAACTAACAATTAATATAAAGTTTTGGCGGAACAAGGCGAATGGAACAGTACAAGAGATGTTTGGAGCTGTTGTAAACAAGATCACAGGCAGGCAGCCACCCAAGTCAGTATTTCTGTGTTCCATCAGGGCTGGAGTGCGTAGTTTTCCAATTGTTCTTTTTCAAGGCTTTCCTGTTCCTTTTCAAGTCGGAGTTGTTCATTGTCGAGTCGGCTTTTCTATAAATTAAAATTACTTAGTTATGGAATTCATTTTGTTGGAAAATGCATAGAACCACTAACCTGCAACAACTCTAGCATCTGCTCTGGAGATGAATTTAAATCCATCATTTACAGCAGCTATAAGTCAAAGCATAGAAGAAGGTCAAAGTTGATTCAAGTGTTGGTGGTTTTTACTGTTGCAAGACGCGCTTGAAGCAGATGGTGTAAATAAAATGGTTAAGGCCGAAATTAGGCAACATTGAGATCAAGTATGGTCATACGTGCAGGGAAAGAGCTATGTAGTGTAGTGTACTAGCCGCATATCACGTGACTTACATCGCCTACAGTATATTATATGTATGAGAAGAGGAATGAAGGAGAGACACAGCGCTTACTGAGAATTATTTGTTAGTTAATAAAAGTACATATAGGGTGGATGATATGATCAAGCATCAATTCTAGGCAGATGGGGCAGTGATCTAGCAGGGTTTGTGTGATATACATGTAAAAATGTTCACGATGTCTTATTGTGTCATGTTGTGTAGAAGACAGAAGTGTTTGTTTTACCATATGTAGTAACCCGAGAGATGAGAAGAGAGGGGACGCCAACAAAGTTAGTGAATACACAGTAATAAAACCCCAATAAAAACCAAAGAAGACAAGACAATCAATCCTGATACAACCGAGCAATAACAATAAAATATAAATACAAAGAAAACAGAGAAAACTCAAAACAATATAGGAAACTTGAACCCATTTCCGTATGAAAACAAACGGCCGAGATGAAGCTTGAGAGGTAAGCAATGAGAATGGAAATGCAAGTAAAACGATGATATACTGTGTGTGTATGACCAAGTAATAGTGATGGTCTCGTGGTAGTGTATGCTTTTTTTTAGGCAAAGCCGAAGTAATCATTACCGGCAGTGATGGCCTTAATAAGCTGCTGGCGAAGAATTTCATAGCTTTCGTACTCGGGAATGTCGAGTTCTGGATATGGCATGTTAGCAAATGGTCAATCATACATATATACTCGAGGCATAGATCGGGACTTACGGTTGAAGCATGTGTGAGAGCTGGGTAGACGGTTCTTGTTTCCATAGTCGCGATGAATGTTGAAACGGCTGACACCGTTCATTCCCTCAAGTTCCTTGAAGCCATTGAGCGGCACCTTGGATGTTCCGGTCACGAATTGGAGAAGCTTTGCGCGTTCTTCCTTGTCAAACGAGCGTACGGCACGCCAAAACCATTGTATCTGCTGAGAAGCAGCAGTGTAGTTGTGATATTCAGTGTGGGCTTTCCAGTCATCGACATCAACGTCGGGGAGACCAGAAATCAGCAACTCCAGCTCCTGCTCGTTGAAAATAGAGATGAGCTCAGAGGGGATAATATCGTGAAAGCCCTTGAGGAAATTCTCCATCTGATCCTTGACCGATGCCAGCAGCTTGTGTTCGACAACTAGACGCACGTAGTCTTTTTTGTTTTCTTCAGTCACGGCAATGTCACGGCCGCCTTCGACTAGATCAAAAATATTGGTGACACCAAACTCTTCGTCCTCAATAGAGAAAGTATCGACGATGATGTCGGTGATGTTGTTGTCGAGCATCCAGAGGAGCGACTTGTAGTAATCGGGATCAAACGACTCCATATCCTTAACAGACACAGGCTTGCCCAGGATACGCTTGTAGACGGCGCGGCTGAAGTGGCAGTCGAGAACACGGCCCTCGTAAAGAGCCTTGCCAATGATTCTACCGACGAACTTGAAGTAGGCGAGATGCTGGTCATTGATAGCACTGAGTTTATTCGGATGGAATGTCGTGCGGTCCGACGAGACGGGACTGAACAGAGCGTAGTTGGCATCGAACATCTGGCGAGACAGGACTTGAAACCACTCACGGGTAACACCACCAGCGTCTACGCCTTCTTCGCCATTAAAGCGGATGTTAAGTTTTCCATACTTCATCTCGCTGCCGTTCTTGAAATAGAGAGCGCGGTACGAGTCGTGGAAAACCCGGTCACGGCGAACATTAAGCTGTAGCGGGGGAAAGTTGCTGCGTGACTGTTGACTACTACGAGAGTGCACGGAGCGGGTGAAGTAGTTTCGCTTGTTATCAAACTCGAGAACAGTTGGATTCTTGACCAGCAGCGAGAAGTTGGCTGACATCAACTTCGGGTTGTTGCGCACGAGCTCGTTCAAGATACGGCGGTGTTCGCCGGTGAAGTTGAAGAACAGTAGTGACATGCGTTGCTGGGCCGACGAAGGGGCCGACGAGGGAGGTGCGGGTGGACTCGACACCGTATCGTCTTTGAGGACGACGGCCTGGGCAGCCTGAGTAGCCTCAATAGACAGCGGGCTCTGGACGGGTTCGTCCTGCTCGACAGCCTTGCTGGTGTTTTTGCAGACAACCATCAATGACTCGATCAAGGGCAGCAAGATAGTAGCTACATTGATCATGCTCTCGCGAGTGCGGATGACACGCAGACAGTCACTGAGTCGACTCCACATGGTAGTGAAGCCCTGATCATCGTAGAGCGAGAGAACAAGGCTGTTCTTGTCTGTCTCGTTGCTGTCACCAGAGTCATTTTCCGTCTTCTTGCGCGTGTCAAACAGATGGTCCAATGCCGTTAGGACACGTAGCAGCTTGTTCTGCTCCGAGGTGCCAGGCGAGAACTTAGCGAGGGCAATACCTTGAATTTCGGTGCCGGAAATAGCTTGCTCCATGCATGGCAGAAGCTGATCTAGATCAGCAGCAATTGTCTTGGCTAGTATATGTGCTTGATGCACGAGCTCTTGACCAAAAATGGCCTTGGCTCCTGGAATGACAGAGAGGTTCTTGATGGCGGAGATGGTGTTCTGGAATGTCTTAGAACTACACTCGCGCGCCACGAAGATTTTCACGACCAGGTTCAGATTGTACGTTGGGATGTACGGCATCTGAATTGCCTTGGCAGCCTTCTTCGCTGTGGTGTTGCTCGCAGCATTGGCCTTGGAATCACCTGTAGAGGCAGCCGGATCAGCGGATGCTGTGTTTGCAGGAGTAGCAGAAGCAGCAGAGCTTTCGGCGTTGTTGGCCGAGCTAGCGTTAGCGTTGTCTGTCTCCTGCTTCTTCTTCTCCTCGGATATCTTGCGCTGTTCCTCCTCAGTCTCACGACGACGTCGGTCCATGGTTTGAAGGGGCATAGTTAGACGGTAGATAAGTTCCGCAAGAAGTGTCATCACCATGGAGCTCTCCATGACTAGATCACGATCAAGAAGAGTGAGCAGGGAATTAATTGCGTGTCTAGTGGCTCGTGACTCCTTGTTCATTCGAGACTTGCTGCGGTTACGAGCAGATTGGGTGGCCAAGTTGATGGGACGCTTGAGAGACATGCCAATGATGTCATTCTCCGTGAGGAAAAGATGGGCAATGTGAGGGCTCTTCATGGAGAGATCACTGAGCAGATCAAGGCACTGTTGTACGATAAGCAGCGGCGAGATGTCTGAGTGACTAGCGAGAGTTCCAACGCCCATGATAGAAGAAATAGAGGCCGGAAAAGTAGCGCTACGCTTAGAAGAGCTTTGGGGCGTTTTGAGAGGATCAGGCAAAGGGATGATATCACGGGGTTTCTTGGCCTTCAAAGATAGATGGCCGAAACTACGCTCTACCGCATCCATATCAGTGCTGCCATCCTGAAGAATCTGCAAAACGGTGCTGATAACTTCAATCCGGTTTTGACGGTTCTCGCAGACATCGGCCAAGACGTTGAACAGGTAGAAACGGATCGAGCCCTGCTGGGCAATGAACATTAGCCTGAGCAATGTTGCGACTCCGGCCTTGTCTAGCATCTGCACAACTGCAAGGCGACGGGCCTGGCGCTCGATACCGAAGTTGGCATTGCTGGACTGCAAGAAGCCTCCAGGAGCAACGATGCTTCCCATACGACTATCGCGAATGATGCTCCAGGGGTTAGAGTCACCCGGCACAGCAGATAGTATCCCGCTTCTAATTTGAACGGCAGCAGAATCTCCTTCGTGGGGTGCAGGGGTTCCCGAAGAGCCGGCGACTGCGGGCGCACCGGATTGTGCGATCAGCGTATGAGCACTCAAAGAAGCAGGCAGAGAGTCGATGACGTCCTGAGGTTGGTCCAGCAAAACTTGATCACGCAGCTCCGGCGGGAAAGTCATCAAGATGCTTGCAGCATCCATCTCGGTGTCCCCGGATCTTCCTCCAAGAATGTTGATGTTTTCGGTGCCTTGGAGGTTAGCAACCAGGGGGTTAGAAGACGAGTTGTTGCCGGCGCGTCTTTGCTCTTCGCGGGCACGACGGCGCTGCTCTTGACGTTCTTGGTGGATGATCTCGTCCCGAAGCTCGTCAGGTAGTGCGTCGAGGAATTCTTGGAACTCTTCGTTTTGACCACCGTCAGACTGTTGTCTAGCCTCAGAGCGTCGTGCCGAAACAGCCTGAGCGATGACCTCGGCGCGGAATTCTTCGGGTAGTGCGGCCAGATAATCCGGGTCAATGCCTAGCTCGGTGACATCAACTTCTTCTCCTCGGATCATGGTGACAACACGAGGCTGATCACTATTGCCTGCGTCAGCCTGGCCGTGGGATTCGACTCCCTCCATGACTACCGCCACGTCCTCGGCGTTGCCAAGGGCAGTGTTATCAGCAGCAGTTGCCGCAGCAACTTCAGCAGCCTCGCGCTCAGCACGTTCACGCTCGATGCGCTCCCGTTCTTCTCTAGCTTCCCGCTCGATTCGCTCGCGTTCGGCACGCTCCGTAGCCTCTCTAGCCTCGCGCTCCTCACGTTCTTTTCTGGCAGCCTCTTGTTGGGCAGCTGCGATGGCATCAGCTTCTTGCTTCTTTTTGTCGGCTGCAATAGCATCAGGCGTCAAGGCAGCAGTTATCAGGATGCTTAGACGCACAGCGCATTCTGCAACTTGCGTAGCGAAGATCATAGAAGCCTCTTCTTGGAAACGATCACGAGTTCTACTAGCCACGAAGGCGACAGCCTGGTGAGGGTCGGTAGAACTAGTAGAGCCATCACGTCGCCATTCGGCAGCGCGGGCATCACGCGAAGCCATCCACTCTTGCGTGGCGTTTGGTCCTAGCTGGAGGTGGACAGGCTGGCCGCGATTCATCTCAGGCACAGCAGTGATGAGGTCCTGGAGGAACGCCATGGGGTTTTGACTGTGAAAGCTTCCAGCAAGGCGATTGGTCATGCCTAAGATATCGGCAGGCAAGTTGATTGAGAACAAGTTGTTGCCAGTCGTAGGACCACGGTTGATGGAGATACGAGGAGCATTGTTGGGGCGCAGAAGAGGATTAGCAGTGTCCTCTGCGTTGCTACTGTTGTTGCGTGGGGGATGAGGGCGACCAGGATGTGCGGTGAGGTAACTACGGATGTCTGACATCTCTCTAGGTGGCCAGCGGGGCATGGCTTGCTGACTACGGCGACTAGGGCGGAAACGAGGTGGAGCCATTCCGGGAATGTCACTATCAACTGCAGCAGAATCCCAGCCAAGGAGCGACCCGACATTAGGGGGTGCATCGTAAGGAATATGCTCTTCGAAGACATACTCGTCGTCATCATCAAGATCGTCGTCGTCTTCCATCTCGGCATAATGCTCGCCCATTTCGTCAATTTCATCGCCGTCAAAATCATCACCGTCCTCGCCCAGAACTGTACGGGTGAGATTATCAAGGATGTCTTCTTCTGGGACCATGAGCGTGCGGTGGCCATGGTGGTGGCCATGATGATGGTGAAGATGATGCTCCAGCTCACCAGCTTCTTGGACTTCGGCGTTGTAGCCTTCCTCGATTTCATCTTCATCCTCATCATCATCGTCGTCGTGGCTTTCACTTTCCCAAGCAGAATCACCATCGTCTCCGATGAGATTACCCTCCTCGTCGACAATTTCTTCATGGACATCGTGCTCGTCCATTGAATCGGAGTCCATAGAGTCATCATTATCAGAATCGGAATCAGTGTCATCCATGTCCTCGTCGTCCATGACCACTTCGAAAGCACTAGGATGGCCTGAGAGACCCTCTATCGGGCCTATGTCGCTCATGCCCTCCATTTGCTCCAGTTCCTCGTCATCATCACTGACATTCTCGTCATCCTCACCAGACATCTCTTCTTCTTCATAATCCATTTCTCCGTCGTAGTGATCCTCATACATCTCCTCGTCGGGGTCAACTATATATTCAGTTAGCTAATAATTGCATCATGTGATGGTTGTGAAATATTGATATTAGAAATAACTTACCATCTTCGTCCGCAGAAGATTCGTCTTCTTCTCGGATTTCAGAAATTCCTAACGCGGTGTTGCGGTACAGATCAGGAGTGTCCTCTCGGTCATCTTCAAGATCCGAAAGAGATGAGGTTGAATGTATTTCATCTTCGTACTCCGGTAGAGAGCCAGTCGTAATGAGATTCGCGAGGCTCAGTTCCTTGGCAGCATCGGTGAGAACACGAAGCACGCGCAGAATATACTTAATAGAGCGCTTGACACCCGGATAGTTGAGGTCTATCTCGGCAATAGAGGCCGTGAGCTTTTCAATGTAGCCCTTCTCGAACATCATGCGACATATCTGGGCTTGCGTGAAGTTTTGCTGAGGACGCAAGCCACGGGGAGTCATTTCACTACTCTTATCACCAATGATCTGCGACATGAGCTCAGCAAGGCTTTGCATGCGAAGATAGCGTGACTCGGCAGGTTCATCGGGAAGAGTTGCACGCTCATACGACTTAAGAATCATGTCGATGACAAAAGTACGGACAAAAAGAAGAACGGGATCGTCCTCATACTCGAAGGGGTTGCGGTGTGTCGGTTTGGTTTTTTCGTTGGTTCTGGAAACCAAAGCGACCAAAAGACGCTGTACATGACCAGCAGTAGCAGTCTTTTTCTTAGCAGAGACTGATTCCGCGTTGCCATTCAGAGAACCTTGGCAGAGGAGATCCAATATCAGGTAGTTCAACACACTAGACCGAGGCCGAATGGGCGTATGGTTCTGGGCGGGCACAGACCGCTTGAAGTTGATAAACTCGATTTTTGTACGGTTGTAACTCTGAAGCAGTTCGGTGACGGCATTGAGCAAGAAACAGCGATACACAAAAATTGGATGATCCTCGGACTTGAAAGCTGGCTTTGTTGAGGCACTGGAAGCAGATTTACGCTCATCTTCCGTCGAAGATGCAACAGCCGTAGACTCAGGGGGCTGGGATGCCTCTGATGACGCTACATTGGCGGCTGCTGCATCATCTTTTTGCACAACTTCTTTATCCTCTACCTCGCGGTAGTTGATAAGTTCGCAAAGAAGGAAATGGATCACTCCGTCCGGATTCTCAAGGATTGGGAATTTCTTCTCTGTAGACTTAGAAGCATGTACATCTGTCATGTCAACATCATCGACAGCTTCAGTAGATTGCTTAACGTCGGAATCGTCATTCGGAGCTTGGCTTTCTGTTTGGCCCATAGTTTCGGGTACAACAGGGGCTGTGTCTTGTCCAGAAGACAAAGCAAGCGCTGGTTGAGTCGGGGCAGTTTCTTTGAGGCCAATGATACTACCACGGCCAGTTTGCAAGCCATTAGAAGTCCAGCGCACGAACTTGAGTAACTCATTGCTAGCATCGACAAAGAGCTTAGGGGAGCGAAGCGCAAGATCTGGCATAGCCTTGATGTAGGTCGGAACGTCAAGCATGCGGGTGGCGTTGCGGGTAGGATTCTCAAAGTGCTGACGGATTTCGAAACGCATGATCTGCTTGATCGTATCTTCATCCTCAACTATGTGGCGAAGAATGATCATCACCCACTGATTGATCTTTGACTGGCGTAGACGCTCAGCTCCAGCACCAGAAAGTTGCTTGACCATAGCGAATAGGCGTTGCAGATTCTTTCGCTCGCCGACAATCGTAGCAAACTCACGGCATCGGGTGAGAATAACAAGAACCCGTAGAGAAGCGGTTGCTAATATCTCCTGTTTGCCAATGCGGGGGAGGATTTCCAAGATGTTCGATAACAGTGCGTGTCTCTGCTCATCATTCGAGATGGGGTTCGGCAATCTCAACACCACGTTACCGGGGAGAGCATCATCAGTATCCATCGACCACTTTTTCTCTTGGGGCTGTTCGTCATGCCCAAGTAGATATTCGAATATCATAAGAATATAAGGCACCCAAAAGGGGAGCTCTTCAGTAGAGACAAAATCAGTAGGATTCAAGAATGATATGAAATCATCCAGACTGTCTTTCAGGTACTTGAAGTTAGCCTGGAAGAATTGGCGGTTCTGTAGCAGAAGAGACAGGAGGTGAGCATAGGCCGAAATGGTATCACCCTTGGTTTGCGTTTCCGAACGTAAGCATGACAACTCCCGGATGATGGTCGATCCGACCCTCTTGTGTTCTTCTGTACTCTCTGACGAGATCATAGAGATGATCAAATCTGATATTTCAATCGCGGAATCCGTATGAGCCCCAAGAACCTCTAAACAACGATCGACCAAGGACTCGCACAATTCGTTTCTGAACGGCACCAGCGCGTCGCGATTTTCATCGATTGTGCATGGTGCGACTTCTTCGTTGTTTTGGGCGTTCTCTTCAGCAACACCTTCCATGGCACTATATCCGGCTTGTGACTGATCATCCCGTTCATCCGTCTGGGAACTTTGATCATCTGAATTGGAGTCATAGTCTCTGTCAGCAGGTGCTTCCGCTGTAGCCTCGTTGACTGTTGGGTCCTTGTAATCACAAACGACTCCCTCGGGAATGGGGTTTCTCAGGCCCGCGCGATTGCGCGTATGTAAATTGATGTAGTCAATAGCCTGAACCATGACATTGTTGCATCGGAAGCAGGCTTCTATAGCCATATCCAGGTCGGGTTTGTCGTGAATGGCAAGTAGGCCATGAATGGTGTGCATATCGAATGTGAACGTTTCAGGCTGTAAGCTAAAAACAATTTCGAAGACCGGCTTCGAAATGCGGGCCTTGGGTTCGTGTGTGTGATCCTTGCCAGTGATATTACGAAGAATAGCAATGATGCTAGCAATCACAGGCCGTGGAAGTTTTTGGGTGGCATTGGACTTCCACAGCTTGACGATTGTAGGCGCGACAGCTGCTCTGATCTCATAGCTTAATGCTAAAGCGGCATCTGGTTCATTGATTCCAGTGCGATTCAACATGGAGCTGGTGTTGAGAGAATCGAGAACCTTCATAGATAGCAGCATAGTATATAGGTCCAGCACCTTTCGTAGTCCATATAAGGCGGTTTTGGCGGGATTAGTTGTTATCTTGTCGCCTTCAGACTGCGCTATTTCCGTGGAGTATCGTTCGATCATTGAGTTAAGAAGCTCGAAAAGGCCATGCTTTTGAAGCGCTAGAAAGACTGTAGGAATGATACGAGTGGGTCCGAAATCAGACAATCCATCATGAATACACTCGTCCAGGAAATGAACCATCTTGATCCAAAAGACATAATCGCGTGGCGTGTAAGACGATGTCCAAGTTTGTACCGCCTTCTTGACCTCGTCAATGATGGAATGTGATAGCGCTTCAGTCAACCGTAGATGCTGACCTTTGACGAATCCAGCCCGTGATAAGTGGCGTCGGGGGAACAAAGCTCTACCATACACGGCAAAAAGCGATGGGAAAGCGGCCGGAGCTGTATCCACAAGCAACTTGAGCAAATGGTAGTTCTGATACTTCGTATCGTTCTTAAGGATTTCCTGTTCCTCAGTTGTCATAGCCGCAGTCGGGTCAGTGTCGGTTGAATCGCCAAGAGCATCGATGATGTTATACTCGGGAATGTCGGCCACGATGGGACCTACTACCATGGGATCACCACAGGCGTCTCCAGAAAGTGCTAAACTCAAGTTGACATTGCTCTGGAATAAGGGTTGCCAGCTTTGAGGAACATGTTGGTTGATTTCAGACGTTTCTCTTAAACAAAAGTTGACAAGGTATCCGCCTCCGTTGATGATTTTCAGGTGATAGTCGTAAACGTTGGACTGATGGAACTGGGCCGGGGTTTGCGATCTAGCAGAAACGGGGAAGCTGCAGCAAACTGTCAAGAAAAGCATTTGTGTTCGCATGAGAGAACGAGTTGCTTCTTCACCACAAGTCAAGATTCTCTGTGATTCGGGATCCAAGACTTCGAATTGGGCAGACGTCATCTTTAGATCACTCTTCAAGAACATGGAAAAGAACGAACCAGAGTTTGTTTTTGGCTTTATGAGACTCTTAGTGTATTCCATAGTGGAAACAGTGTGGTGAAGTAACTGAGGCATATACACGTGAACTGCCTGCTCAGCCTGTCGGGCAATTATCGTGAACATGGTGTTGAGAGGGCTCTCGGGGTTCAATACCATAGAGTTCAAGCTGGGGGAGTCCAAGATATCAAGCAAGAGCCCCAGACCGCCTTTGAGAGCAAACTCCGATCTCAGGTTCACATTACCAAGGTATACTTCCAGGAATGTACTCAACTCTTGGACGACCAGTGCATAGTCAAAGGTATCTTTCTTTCGATCGGAATCAACGGGCACGGCCTTCCCAGGCTCGGCTTCAGCCTTCTTCAGGTTCGAAAGGAGATTCTTGTCACAATGAACCCGATTTCCGTTTGCATCGAGGATAAAGACGTGGGTACCCCAATCTTCAATAGTCTGAGGATCACGGCCCATTTCGCGCACACGTGCAACCATGTCAATAACGGCATTTGCGATGCTCTCCTTGAGATTTGGATGGTGGCGTGCGAGTTCATCGAAACTGCGACCAAGATCCATAGAAAGGTTTCGATCGTTGATCATGCAGTTGAGGTGGGTAGAGCTTTCGAATATCTCCAATAACGTCTCCAGTGCACGGGATGCCACAACCATTTTGAGACCGGCGTTGTTGAGGGATATGCTACTAATGGCAGTAGGGACAGCACGGATAGCTTCCGATGCAGGGAAAATCCCTTGCGCAAGAGGGCGGTTTCGTGGAATAGCAAGAATTTCAGCCGTAGGGGGGTGGGGCCGAGTATCTTCATCGACCTTGTTGGCAGAACTTGAATCACCCTCCGAGCCGTCTTCTTCGGGTGTTTGCTGAACCTCGGGTACTGGATAAGTACTGACTGACTCCAAGAAGCTTCGAATCATACCCGATTCCAAGATTGCGGCAAAGCTGGTCGGATCGTTGTTGATGAAATCGCTCAGGATAGTAACGGAATGCGTCCAAACAGCAGAACCGAAATTGATGACATTCTCCATAATCGTTCTCAGACTCTGGAGGAGATCGGCCTTATCAGCAAGGTTTCGTAAAAGTCGATCGGCATTCCCACTATGGTTATACCAGTTCGACATGATATGATGGACAAACTTAAGCGACCATTTCAAGGTGCACTGCTGCCAGTATGGAATGTTGTAGTCAACTACATCTGACTTGAGCTCCAATGTAGTGCCATTTCGAGGTATCCCGGCAAGAGCATCAGCCACAGTTTCAATAACTATCTTGGAGATAGCGTCAAGGCCATTGACAGCAAAGAATGCATTGAAGGCAGGCTGATAGCTCAGAACAAGACTATCGAGGAATTGGACGAACAGGCTGTGAAGTCTTTTGGCGGAGGTCGACGTAAAGCTCAGCGTTTCAACCATTGCCTCTACTAGGCCAGCAGCAGCCATCTCTTGGCCTACTCGTGTGTTCATTGACATATGAAGAGTAAGTGTGAATAGAGATCGACGCCAATTGTCAGCCTCAGTCCACTTCATTTCCATGGCCTTGATGTCGGGATTATGATCATCTTTGATGCCCGCAACCGCCTTGCGGACGACATAGAGAAGGACACCATGGTTAACATTGGCATTCAGCGCTGAAAAGACATCATTGAAGCGAGTATCGAACATGCTAATGTTTTCCAAAAGAGAAAAGGCAATACTCTGTATCCACAATGGGGCCTCAACGGTGCTTGTGTTAAGGGTAGGGTGAATCAGCTCGGCCAGCTGGTAAACAAGCTGGTACTTTCGGATCTCATCAACATCGTGACGCAGTACCTTGTCGACAAAGGTTTGCTCCGGGTGGATGAATGCAAGATTTAGAATTGCAAGCAAACGGATGCCCAAGATGCGATTCCGAGTCTCGGGTGTTCCCAGTAAGGCTTTCGCAACTCGCAGACGATGCAACACCTCATATTTAGAGGACTCTGACATGTCGTCTGGAATAGAGGTGATAATTTCGCAGATAGGTTTATGGATGACATCGTGCTGTGAAACCTCGAAGGAATTATGTCGCGGGCCGGACGAGGAAGCATCAGTGACTGTAGCGGCACCTCGCGGCGTGGCCGGCAAGGCATCATCTCCCGATCGTTTAGGCTGCTTAGGCGTGCTAAGAGATGACCCCAATGTAGAGCTTCTACGCAGAGGTGTAGGTGTGTGGGGTGTAGTCGAATGACCGTTGCGCTCAGGAGTTGAAGACTCGGGCTGAGGCTGTGGCTCGGGTTTCGGTACGTTTTGCTGAGGATAATAAAGGACTCGTACATCACCCCAACCATTCCAGTGATCAGCATCTGGACTCAGCACAGCCGAGAGGTCGGTGGCATATTTTGATCCAAAGCTACGAAAAGATTGGGCCTTCATCTTCTCTTTGCCTTTTCCAGATGACGTGTGGGCATGGTCGTTGTTGCTGAGAGGAGTTTTGACAAAGGCCTGGGTCAATACTTGCACTCTTTCCAAGTCTATGTTGTAGTGGTTTGCCAACAAAGCACTGATCTGCCGGCTGTTGTTAGATCCGCCAAGACGCTTCACAGATGCTTGATAGCGATGGGCAAGCTTAGAGCCAACTTGCAGTGTATCATAAAGAACGGAGAGGGATGTGGTGTGCAGCAGATCATTCAAATGGATGCTGCTAGCATATATGCTACGGTTTCCGCAGCGATCTAGCAGCATTGCCGTGAACTGCAAGACAGACTCGATCAATTGACGGTCGCCATCTATGCCGTAGCCATGGCGGGCAAGACAATCGGTCGACCAAGATTCGGTATCGCAAAACTCCAAGCCTTCGGGTTTGTTGAGCAGTAGATCGCAGGCAAAATCCAGAATTTGCGGGCCTTTGTTCAAATTGTATGTGGTGGTGAATGTAGCAAGTATGTTGTCGAAACGGTTCAACAGCGGGATCCAATGGTAGAGATCACCGCGCGGAAATGGCCAAGCGGATGGGAAAGTATTGAGTTTCTCAGGAAGTTGTGGAAGCGGCGTTTCTGCAGCTGATTGTACAAAGGCCTTGAGCCACGGAGTCTAGATTATGACGACATTAATTTTGAGTGAACTATTAACAAGTCGAGGCATTCGCTGATATGAACTTACTAAGGCGGCCCGATGCTTTGGCTGCATAGTCCGGGTGATTTTACCCATTTTGAGAGATATTGTAGCGTTGCCACAGTTAGGTCGGGAAGGGGGAAGGCTCAAGTTCAAGTCCGTAGGTAGAAAATTAGTCTAGAGATCGATGTAGTGAGGCGTTCTCAGGTAACTTCCAGTGGTTTACGAAATACGGTCAATATAGTCTATCCTGTCGGTGCAGCTAAGGAAGACGCGTGAACACAATATCTCGGTACGTAGAGCTTTGTCGACAATTTTTGTACTATCGTGAAAGAGGAGATGGACTATCCTGTGTCTATTTGTACAGAATAGAGCGAAATCATAAGTCACGGTCAAGCCGCGATGAGGGGTGAGGTGCAGGTTGGTAACTCAAAGATGGACAAGGCTGTAGTAAGAAAAAAAAAATTGTGACAGGGTTAGCAAAAGCTTGGAACTAAACAATGTCCGGGGGGGTGTTACTGAGAGTGGGTGCAGAGAAAAGCAAGTCAGTCGGGAATAGAAGGTCAAGGAATCAAATGTTTCTTGGGGCCAAAATAAAAGTGCAAACAGTTATAACTAGTAGTTGAATGGGCTCATAGTCTAAAATTGCCACATATGGCGGTATAACATATGGGCAAGAAGAAAAAATTGGTATATGCGTTTTCCAATTTCCCAAGCCTAAATAAAAGGCAGAAATCCATTCTTGAATATTGTGTGTGATTGTATGTTGTTCGGGCTCCAACTATTGCAAGTGTGTGATCAAGACTTGTCCGGGAGGAGCTATGAACATATGCGGGGTGATAAGGATAAGAGCACGGCTCGATGTTGAATGGTACATAAATGATATCACAAGAAACAGAGGCTCAAGGAGTATGGGAGCTACTCACGATGGTATAGTATGTTGAGTTGACGATTGATAATATACAGAGTTATCTCAATATTACGACAACCTCACCTGTCAGTCGATCTGCAAAGTAAGAGCGTTATTATTAGATTTCAAGAGGCGGAGAACTGACATGGAAACATGGGAAATATGCAATGTCTGAGGAAGCTCAATTCCGTGTGATTCTCGCTTATAAAGACGCATCTTGATCCTCGCTAGCCAGTGGAAGATAAAGCCGGCACCGGAAACGTCACTTTGCTGAAGCCAAAGTCACGGCGAGCAATATCAAGTTACAGCTTATTGAATACGGCATGTCGATCAAAAAGAGAGATTTCAATCTCAACAACATATTTTGACACAATAAAGGGAGGGTTGGGTCATTATCGAGCGAAGTGGATATCAACTTACGGGTGAACTAACGGGTGAATGAAGAGGAGGCGATTGCCTCACTCTCG
Source organism: Davidsoniella eucalypti (assembly GCA_004009845.1). NCBI lineage: Eukaryota > Fungi > Ascomycota > Sordariomycetes > Microascales > Ceratocystidaceae > Davidsoniella > Davidsoniella eucalypti. The sequence continues at coordinate 202,677 of RMBW01000043.1, read as the reverse complement.
AGTAGAGCGATTAGGCCAGTCGGCTTTCAATCTCGAATCCAAGTGATGTTGTTTTGATGGGCGTTTTTATGGGCGCGGTGCCGATAACCCGGAGAGGGGCACAGGGATACAGGCGATTACGTCCGGGGCTAATCCCACTCCGACGACAAGCTTTTTTGTCAAGCAGACGGCGGTAAAGACGATGATATCGAGACTTCAATTAACCGTATCGAATAGTGGTCGGTGATCGATTGGGGCTGGATGGATCGATCGATGTATATCTCGGTGATGATGAAATGGAAAAGTAAAAGTCGGGGGAAAAAAAAACAGAGACAAGTATTTTTCTCACTTTCAGTGTGTTATGTTATACTTGGTAGTTGCCGCGGGTTATTCTACTACTTTTTGTTGTGTTTTTGTCACTAGCTTAATGCAGCTTTACAACGGCTTCTACATTTCTGTGGATCTTCAACAGGCAGTAAATAGTCTTTGTCATACTACATATTTTGCACGCAAAACACTGTCAAAAGTACCATGTACAGTATTATGGTGTAGATCTGTGTGGAAAAACAGACGTACTCAGTACACATAACATAAATATGGAGCCCATCAGTGAAGCTCAATTTGATCCTTATTCTAGCAAAAGCAAGAAAGATGAGGCTGTAATGTCGTCGGATGAATTCATAATTTGAAAATCCATGACATTGGTACAATAGATCTACATGTACAGTCATCAACTGTTACGTCATGGTTGTTGTGTATTGAGTATTGATTCAATTCATTGTTTATGTGGGATGTCTCTCGCATAATTTTAAGAAAAGATTCATATGCGAGTATCCAATGAACAAGTGTTAGGGTTAATACCGAAACGACTTTGCTATAATTAAGGGTTAGGGGCAGTAAATAGCAGTTTTTGGGACAAAGACTGTACAAATATATTGGCCATTGGTTTAGCGTTATGATTGATGCTTCGGGCTTTCCAGCTCTCCAACGGTTAACCGTGAATGTGTCAGGTCTCGGGTTCGATCCCCGAATGGCCCCTCAACTCCCGGCGCCAGTAGCTTTTTGATATGCTAGTTGATGGAGCCTTTCTTTTTGGGAAGCTGATATCAACAGTTAGAATAACGGCAGAAGTGACAGGGAAGAAGAACTTCTTTTTGTAGTAAACCCAATCTCATGGAAAAATACCATGTATTGGTGATGATAGGTTGATGTGGGCAAGCGTCGAATCATAACGATACATCGTATAGACAACTGGTATGCCAGGCGGTCTTCTCATGATGGTTGTGGCGCCCCTGGGCTGTGCTTGTTAGAGCGAGATAGATAGACGGTCTTGACCGCTGTGATTTGGCTAATGGAGAACGACTTGGGATTTTGGATGAATGTTTGGTAGTATTGGGTTGGTTGGTGTGTGTCGTAGTGTAACTATATGATAGGTAGCTGTATGTGCTCTGTTTGCTACGACAATACGGACCATTGTGTATGCTTTCCCGCATATTTGGCAATATCAAGGGGAACAGTAGTAATTCACTGATTTATCGACTCTACCATGAATGAAAAGCAAGGCCAATTTGGAATGTTGAGTAAAAATCATGCGTTAAGAAAATTGGCCGGATAACGAGATGAGAGACCCCTTAGTTCATATAGCCAGTAATCTACATATGTAACATATTGTTCTAATTCCGACTTGTACGGCCTGTCAAAAGCCTCATAGGTTTGATTCTCCTTTGACGCATAATAGCGCTCAAGGTCAGTGGGTGGCTGTCTACAAATAAGACTAAAATTTGCCCCTGAACATTAGCGGTAACACCCCAAGATCTAGGCCTTTATGCTTTTTTGTCTCTTTTTTTTCTTCTTCTTTTTCTTCGCAGCCCCCTCTTTCAAGCGCCAAATAGAGAAAAGCCCCTCCTGGTGAGCTTTTTCTTAGTTGTGTTAGTATGTGAATAATATGAAACCCTGGCGCTAGCGCTACGCTTCTCCTAGTTTTAGTGCCTGAAGCCGGCGCTGATCCCCTGTAGAAAAAAAAATAAGAATATAAGAAAGGAATTTCGATTTATTTGGAGATGTATGGGGATTGCATAGCCATGAAATGCAAACCTGCGATGTTTGAAGAGAGCGGCCATTTTTTGGTGGCTGGCAAACAACCCAAGGGGAGAGATAATAATCACATAGGTTAGCTTCGCTAAGCATTAAACCACTAGCAAGTGAAAGAAAGGCGAGGCTTTAGGGTACGAGAGACAATGTTTGAGATTTCCACAGGCTGCTAGATGCCCAACTATAGAAAGGACCATCGGATCCCTTTGAAGGCTCTTTGTTTATTATTATTGTTATTATTTATTTTTTGAAATCCTTTCTATCCTTCTGTCCCTCTACAGCCTAAGTGGCCGTCAAGCTTTGCGTAGGTTAGGCCCACTCATGCTCTAATTTTTTTTTTTGGGTCGTCCGGTGTTATCAACATACTTCGTTAGCATTTTACATAGTATTAGAGCAAAGAGGCCAATGTCAATAGAAATAAGATACCTATAACATACCACTCTTGGATCATCCTGGCGATGGCGACGACGACAACTTCTTAGCACAACATCCTGGTCTTGTCAACAAAGACCCTATCCTGTGAATTCTTGCGCTGCTTCTACCGCCTATAATCCGATCTGACCCTTCCCTGGCTGTGATCTGTGCTTCTCTATATGTATGTCAGTTGGCGTTCTTTTCTTCTACTGCACATACGCATATATTCTTCATTTGTTTCCCTGTTTTACTTAAACTCATGCTAGTGCTATCATTGCTATACAATCACCACATATATATTAGTCGGAGGTCTTTACAGCAAACTTCATACAATAGCTACTAACCCTAGCCCAACCCACGATCACCGTCCTACTTATTTACATTTTCCAAGCTACCATCTATCGACCCAAGAGGCTGCTCAACTAACATCTTTCCTTTTCTTTTTATTTCTTCAGCCTTCTCGCTCCTAGTATATTGCTTCGCCAACCAGTAGATCATCCCTACCAGACCCAGACGAAGCGAACAAGCAAGCAACTGCTAGCCCAGCGTAACAAAAATAAACGACCAAAAACCACACGACTAAAGCCACCCAAGAAACTGCGTTCTCTCCTGAGCTCGGCATAAAGACTACAGGATTATCTCGAGACGACGTCGACAAAGCCAGCCAACGCCCGCGTTTTCTACTGCCACTGTTTTGCTTTGTCTTGCCCAATTTCCTCGAGCTCTTGACACACCGGCCCATCAACCCTTCAAAGTCGTCCTTCTTTGTTTCTCTTGTTTCGTTCCTTTTTCTCTTCTTTCTGTTTATTTTTTTTTCTCGACACCGGTTCTTGAGTACACTTAACGTCTTTCGCAGACCTCGGCCTTGCAAGAAAGCATATTGTCTTCACCTCCGAACTATACCCAACACACAAACCTCGATTGTTTTTTCTTCATATTTTTCACGAGACCCACGACAAACGACTCTACGACAGATTCATAGAACAACCAGACGAACCATTGCTGGAGTCACAGACCGATTCGTCGTATCGTGCTTGCGTCTACATACACCACTGCATATTGCCCAATACACATAACACATCACACATCATGGCTGAAGTAGCTAAGATGGCTAGCGCCTTCGAGGTTCACTCGACCTATGCGCAGTCAGATATCGAGTCTGAGATTGTAAGCTTCATTTTCCACTAGCAACCCAAGCTTTTCTTGGGCTACGCAACAAATAATGGCCGCCAGCAACAGACCCATTATTACTTGATCCAACAATGTCATGTAATAGATTAGTCTTGGCGACAGTTTTGCACCTCAAAGATTCTGCCCATCCATAGTTTGCTAACCATCCCACTTGCTCTTACACACAGGATAACTTTGAAGATGCTCGCTCCATCCGCTCGCTTACACACAGATCACCATCCACCAATAATATGCGGATGAGAACACTCGACAAGACACAGGAAGAGGATGAAAACGACGATACAGCTAGTACCAACAGCTCCTCGGACGACGAACGAGACGACACTGACGGACAAGAGCAGCTAGACGATGAGGAAGAAGAAGAAAAGACTGACAAGGGTACACTTACGTCGGCCCACTCATCACCCATCACCAGTCCCGAAGCTAGCAAGCGGTCCAGCACTGCTAGCAGTATCGATAGCAAAGAAAAACACAGATTGGCTATGGGCCAGCCCTCACTGGCTGTGACCATTCCTATGCCTGCACCCACTGCAGTTAGCGTCACCTCGCCAGTGGGCAGTCTCAGGCCAACCACGCCCATGATGGCTATCTTCGACCACAGCCTGAGCGGAGCCGGCGCCAACCTAGATACGGTGAGCTTAGATGACGATGCGGCACCACCCGCAGTGCCGGCCAAGGACGGCCAAGAGGATCAAAAAACCTGCGATTTAGCGCCGCAACCAGTATCCAAGGGTAAGCATTTTATTTTCTATGTCCTTAAACTTTCTTTTTCTGCATTTACTAGCCACCTCGCCACCTCGAACCACTAGGCCGTGGATGGTGGTGTATCATGTTCTGTTCTGTACATTTTGTACAATTAAGGGAGGCCAAAGCATGCATTGTTTCTGGCTATTGGCTAGCCAGACGAGACGACTAGAGGAGGGGCAGAGGGAGCGAAGGAAGCACGACAGCTACTCAACTATCGCTAAGTTAGCTGTCGATATTTGCTAGTATGCAGCAGCCAGCAGTGCAATGCAGCTGCAGCATGATGCATTGCTGATTGCTGATTGTTCTGCACGCGCTATCGGCTGGACCTAACCCTTTGCCGCCTCCTAACCCTGGTCACCTCCCGACTTTTGCTCTGCACTAGTTATGTACTAGTACTGCCTAGCTGAAGAAATAAACAGAGCTAGCTTTGCAGCTAGCCCCTCCTCCTCCCCACCCATATCCGCACTACTGCTGCAGCAGCGATGCACATCTGCAAGTGCGGTGTGCAGATACATAGTTGCAGATTGCAGCTCTTTCTGCTGCTTTTATGCGGTGTGGTGTGGTGGCTCCACGCCTATCCAACTACCCCTCTATAATGCATGAGCCACAGTACACTAATGGAGCTCTGACTGCCCCCTCTGGCTTTTGGCTCTCCTAAACTATCCATCATCCAAGTCGCCCACAAACAAACAAGGGGATTCTGTGAACTTGCCCACTAACCACGCTGCCATTGTTTCTGCAGACCAATCCACTACAGCTGCCGTTGCTACTGCCGCTGCCGCCACAACAACCACTACCTCAAGTTTAACGACCACTGCTACCACCACCTCTACCTCGACCAAATCGCATGTTGCAAAAACACTGTCTCTCAGCAGCTTGACTTCGGCCCTCCCGTCTCTGCCATGGTCACCCGCTGCATCTGATAATTCCGGAAAGAGCCCGACCCCGTCGCCGAATCCGAGCACCAACCCCACCAGCGCCACTGCCGCTGCCCCTAGCTTCACCGCGCCCACCCGCCGTCTCACCAGCCCATTCTCGTGGCTCTCCAGAAGCAGCTCCCGCGAGCGTGATCCTGCCACCATGTCGTCTGCCAAAGACACCCGCACCCGTACCCGCCGCAACACCGCCGGCTCTGTTGCTACGTTTAACAGCAACTCGGAAATGATGCTTGACCGCCTGGAGGAGGAGGACGACAGCGATAATGAAATCCACAACCCCCACCGTGCCAGTCTCAAGGACCGCTTCAAGGCTCTCCGTATGAAGGAGGAGTCCGGAGCCCTCGATATCGAAGACTTTAGTGGCCAGGGAAGTCTCGCCGTCCCAACTGAGGAAAGCGAGGCCGCTGAACGTGGCCTTCCCTCACCGCTTGTCACCAACCCCAACCTGAGCCTGGCACCCGGAACCGTTTCTGGCATCTCTGCTGGCCCGTCTGAGCTATCGTCTTCCGAAGTTGACTGGGACCTGTGGCAGAACGTTGTCTATGAGGGCCCTGCTGCTGTTGCCCGGTCGAGTGCCGAGGAGCTCAACGCATCCATCGCCAAGGGCATTCCTCATGCCATCCGTGGTGTCATCTGGCAAGTTCTTGCCCAGAGCAAGAATGAAGATCTTGAGATTAAATACCGTGAGCTCGTTGCTCGTGGCACTGACAAGGAGGTCAAAGACCGCTCGAGCAGTGGGACCTCGCTGAGTGTTGCCAGCACTGGTGGTCTTACTACTGTTGCCGAGAACATTGGCTCATCAGCTTCTTCGGTGCACTCTGCCGTTTCGACTCCAGGTGCCAATGGAAACATCAACGACGCAACCTCGCCCACCCCAGATAAGATGGACGAGCAATCGATCAAGGCTCTTGCCGCTGCCGCTGCTGAGAAGTCTCGCAAGCAGAAGGAGGACGCCATTACATTGCAGAAACTGGAGAAAGTTATCCGACGTGATATGGGTGCTCGGACAAGCTACTCCAAGTATGCTGCTGCCCAGGGCCTCCAGGACGGTCTTTTCGGTGTTTGCAAGGCATATGCCCTTTTCGATGAGGCCGTCAGCTATGCACAAGGCATGAACTTCATCATCATGCCCTTGCTATTCAACGTATGTCAATCCCTCGCCCTTTCTCTTATTCATGTACAATATGCTAACAATCTATGCCATTTAGATGCCCGAAGATGAGGCTTTCTGCCTGCTTGTTCGCTTGATGAACCACTACCATCTACGCGACCTCTTTATCCAAGATATGCCAGGACTGCACATGCGCCTTTACCAATTCGAGCGACTCCTGGAAGACTTTGAGCCTGCTCTCTATTGCCATCTGCACCGTCGTGGAATTTCTCCCCACCTTTATGCCACCCAATGGTTCCTCACATTGTTCGCATACCGTTTCCCATTGCAACTGGTACTCAGAATATATGATCTGATTTTGTCAGAGGGCTTGCCGGCTATTCTCAGATTCGGTCTGGTCCTCATGCAAAAGAATGCGACTACACTATTGGGCATGAATGACATGCAACAGCTGACCAACTTCCTGCGTGACAAGCTGTTCGATGTGTACATTGATAAGGACCCTAGCGCCGGTGGCATTCTCGAGAATGGCTTCTTCGGCTCGTCTAGCTCTAGTCTGGATAAAGAGGTGTATCGCGCGGATCAGCTGGTACGTGATGCCTGCGATATCAAGATGACAACAGAGCTTCTCAAGTCTTACACTGCTGAATGGGAGGAGAAGAGCAAGGCCGACAAGGAGCGTGATCAAGAAATCGAGAACCTGCGCACGTCCAACTCTAGCCTTACCATCCGTCTGCGAAAGATGGAGGAGCGGTTGGAAAAGAGCGATGCCGAACAGACCGTCATGGCCAATGAGCTCGTTCACACCAAGGTCGAGAATGAAGAACTCAAAGACGAGAACGAGTCGCTCCGTGGCCAAGTACGCGAGCTCCGCATTGTCATTGAGCAACAACCCGAGGAAATCGAAAAGACATGGAACCTCGAGCGCGATGATCTCATGAAGCGTAACCTCAAGGTTCACGAGGAGAATGAGAAGCTGGAGGTCGAACTGGCGACACTCGAAGAGGAGTTGGTCCAGACAAAACTCAAATACGCGGAGATAAACTCTCAGCACGAGACACTAAACCGCAGATGGACAGACCTGAAGCGTCAATTTGCTTAAAGAGGCTTTGGTCCAGTTCTTTTGTTTGTGCTATTTGAAGCTAGGAAACACATACGAGATATCGATTTAGATTGTTTTACTAAGCACCGCTAGGAAATTAGTTATCCGGGTTTTAGAGGGAGGCAAAGTGAGCTCTTTTTTCTATTGTTTTTGCTTCTTATTTTTTTTGGGTGGCATTGGCATATAAATTAAGTGCATCAAAAAAAATCAAAGCGAAAAAAACACGGATCAGCCAGCCACATAACATCATTCATTCATCGTGTGTTCACGATACTATTCATTCTATTGTTTTTTTTCTTCATACCCTTTTTCTTTTTTTTCTCTATCTTTTTCATTGTTATGTGAGCTCTTTTTGGTCTTTTTGGTTTTTTTTTCTCTCTTTACCTCTCTCTTTGCTTTTTAGATATTGATGTCTTCTTGGTCTACTTGTGCTACTTAGTTTGTCTTGTCTCATTTTCTGTTGTTCTCTCAATTTTTTTTTGCTGTATATATCATAGTAGTTATCATGTTCTTTTTTCTTTTCATCACTTCAATATCATTGATAAATCTCTGTATTCCGCAGAGTCGAATTTCACAAGCTCGGAAGCTTTTTTTCGCCACACAAGTACTTCCAATATTATAGGGTCAGCACGATAATATCAACTACGATATATGTACATAACAAGAATGAATTTGCAGTCTGTAAGTAGTAAAACGCACAGTGTCAAAGTCTTGTTTTCCTTTTCTCAATCCAAGAATTCCCCAAAAACCACAACAGATTTCTAATATTCTTTTTTCTTTTTCTTTGTTCGAACATTAGAACAATAAAGGATGTGAGAAACACAGACAACATTTCATTCAGATAAAAAATGTCAAAATATTAAAAGAAGAGGGATAAAATTTTTTTTCAAGCACCAAGTACAAAAAAGACACAAGAAACCATGATTTGCAAGCAAAGATGATGTGTTCCTTAATGTTTTTTTTTATAGTTTGCTAGCCTGAACTCCATATTACCAATTCCTTAATATTTTACCACTTTTGAATAGAAAGAAAAAAAAACTTGTCCCAATCCCACAAACCAACGAAAGAAAAAGAAAAAAAAACCCTGATGGTTAATGAAGGAAGCCGAGAAAGATGAGACAAAAAAGACAACGACCAAGATATGTACGTGAACTAACTACCGCCACAAATCCGTCTTGATTCTTAATCAATAAGAGATGGGAAGTCAAAACGAAGGTGCTTTTGTGTAAGTTTCTTTCATTCATTTGTTTTGGGTTTCCCCAACTGTTCTTCTCAATAGTTACAAAGAGAGAGAAAAGAAAAGGGAAGTGTCTTTCCTCAATAATAAACAACTCGATGACTCTAAACAATTCCTTCATGATGCTGTGTTGTGGCCTTCCATACCAAAATATATATGATGATATCCCCGACATGCTAACCTTTTTTCCAAGTTCCAGAAACACATGAACTCCTTCAAGAAACAAAAAAAGAGACCTTCAAAGATGAAAGAGTAGAAGGAACATAAGAGAGAATTCGTGATGTTGAAGAGAAAAAACAAAAATAAGCGCTTTTTTATTGAAGGCTAAACCGCTTATTTGTGCAGCTTACGCTGGTAGAAAGCCAGCTCCTCACCCTCGAGGATGTAGCCATCAGAGCGACCGGACTGGCCGGGGCGCGAAGAGATGACGGCGAACAGACGGCCGGCCTCGAACTGCTTCTTGAGGACGGGCTCGACCTTACCAGAGGCGGTGAAGCGAGCAGCCTGCTTCTTCTCGACAGCCTTGGACTTAGGATCAGCCTCCTTGGCAGCCGGGGTCTTGCGGGACAGGGGCTGACCGTAGTGGGCCTCGTACCACTGACGGAAAGGAGCGGAGTCGATCTGGACGACGGCAGACTTGGTCAGGGTGTTGGTGCGAACCAGCTCGTTGTTCGAAGGGTGGTAGACGACACCGACGATACGGGTCTTGCGGGTGCAGCCCTCGGAACCCCAGGCAAAGTTGCCGGTATCCAGGCGCAGGGCGCGGTACTTGTGGTTACCACCGCGAGTGCGGACGACGTGGACGCGCTTGGGGCCAATACGGGTGTTGGCACCCTGGCGGCCAGCCTCGAAAGCTCTCTTCTTCCCTATCGAAAAGGTCAGAACGCATGGTTCTCACAAATAAAAAAATTATGCGAGTCCGCATACGGGCTTGAGATTTTGGGTTATGGTTATAGATTATATTCACGTACGGTAGTAGGCGCGCTTGGCACCGGTGGCGGCGCGCTTGTGGCGGGAGTCTCTGGAAATACCCATTTTGTCGGTTTCTGTACGAAACAGAAAGAGATAGGTTAGCTATCACGATGCATTGGTTGGTGAGGATGGGTGTTTATGATTCAGCCAACAACAACAACGTAGTCGATGGACGGGTAGTCGGGAAGATCATGTCGATTAATCGTATATATCGAATTGTCGTTGCTGATGTCGGTGAATGCTGATAACTTAAAACATAGGGGTGGTGTACTAACCTGATGATGTCGCTGGTCACCAGGAGTCGGATACAATGATGCTAGGAGCAGAGTGTTGCTGTGATATAGCATAGTAGTTAAAGATATTTTCTCGAATTTGCACAGGGCTTCTGGGCCCCACCTTGAAATAATAATTGTGGGCAGGGCTTTTTTTTTCCAGTTTTTTTCGTGTGTGTAGTATGTAAGCGCCACATTATTTGGTAGTTTTTTTGATTGGTGGCTGTGAGACGCCACATTGATGCAGCGCCACATAAAGGCTCATCAAATTGACGTTTTGTAGTGTTTAATTCCGCATCTCTGATCACTCCAGTGTACAAATGAAGCCCACCGATTAATACAAGTGATAATAACTTCTTGAATCAAACTCAAATATTAGTCATGTTGGAACATGCATGTATTAGAGCTGTCATGATGCACAAGATTTGTTGAAGACGTAACATATACTATATCTTTCAAGATAATATGCTACTTACAAGTATTGACTGACATCTAGGCTAGTATATGTATAACAATGGCACAAAGCTTGCAAACATTACAACCTGTACTTCATGAAAACTGACGAAAGCTGACGAGATCAGACGGCATCTATAAGTTCGGCTACCTTAATCTCCGCGTGAAGTTCGTTGACGACTTTGTGTTCCCCCTGTTATTAACACGGTAGTAGAAAGCTGCTATAAAATTAAAAAAAGTTAAACCTCGATGACTAATCAAGTCCCAACAAATCCCGCGACGAAGCTATAACTATGGCTAGTGCTGGCCCATTGAGAATTCAAGGACACGACGTTGAATCCTACGCCGAAGGCTAGAAAGCTTTATCTTGTTTGCTCGTCTCTTATTCTTTAGCGTGTTTACCGGTAGGATAGAGTTTGATCACCGCCAAATCTTATATTTTCTCTGATTTCAGGTTATTTCTGTAAAAGTCTATTAGAGCCTAACGACTTTACAGCTTGCTTTGATATTGACCATAACTAATATCGGCAAATAATGGCGCAAGATCTTACGTTGAAGGTCTCGAGCAGAGGTAAATATTGACATGTGATAGGTAACCAAGATGAAGCAACGTCTCTAACATCTGATATTGAATTGTAGGCAAGCCTTTTAAGAGACTACCGAGCGAGATCATCGTTGCTCCCACAGCTACTGTTGAGGAAGTCAAAGCTGTCATTGCCAGGGCCGCTGGTATCAAAGACTTGAACCGCGTCGGTCTTTTCTACCCAACTACCAAGAAGACCATCAAGAACCGCAAGGCTGTGATTTCCGGCGAGACCGATGTGACTGACGCTGGCGAGATCCTGGTGAAGGACCTTGGTAAGTATCATCTCGATATAGGCCCCGGATATATCGGTATGTAATCGAAACTAACTCTCCTCTACATGAATTCAGGTCCTCAGATCGCCTGGAAGACCGTCTTCCTGGTTGAGTACTTCGGCCCTATCCTCTTCCACGTCGCCGTTGTCGCCCTACGCCCATACATTTACGCCGGCGGCGCCGACTACACCACCATGTCGAACACACAATGGTTTACCTTCTGGATGATCGTGCTACATTTTCTCAAGCGTGAGCTCGAGACTCTCTTCGTCCACAAGTTCTCTGCTAGCACCATGCCCGCCTTCAACATCTTCAAGAACTCCTTCTTCTACTGGATCTTCTCCGGCCTATTGTCCGCCTGGGCTATCTACTCGCCTACCTCGTTGGCGGCTACTGCCTCGCAGCCTCTTATCGATTACGCCGGCCTAGCTGTCTACCTCTTTGGAGAGATCTCTAACGGCGTTGTTCACATGCACCTGTCTTCTCTGCGCTCGCGTGGCGGCACAGAGCGCAAAATTCCCAACGGCTACGGCTTCAGCTTGGTTACCTGCCCCAACTATCTGTTTGAAGCTATTTCTTGGCTGGGTGTTATTGTGGTCAGCCGTAACTGGGCTGTCACTCTGTTCATTACGATTGGTATTGCCCAAATGTCTACCTGGGCTAAGGGCAAGGAACGGGCTTACCGCAACGAGTTTGGCGACAACTACAAGAGAAAGCGCTATGTCATGCTTCCCGGTATCGTGTAAATATAACATGTCCAACTTGTATCAGGAAGAGACGACTTCAACTACATAGTACCAAGTTGAAATATAAACTAAAACAGTAGATTGAATTGACTGAAATTACCCTTGGCATTTATATATGAGCATATCTATCAAACTTGCATATCTGAGTGCCAAGACATTAAAGCAGTCTTGGCCGAAGTATTTCCTGTTGTGAAAAGTCCGTTGGTTGAGTTCTCCATATTGGCACTGATATAAGGCGTGGCATCATATGAGGACATCACAGGCGCTTTAGATGCCGCAACCAAAGAAGCAGAATTTGAAGAGCTGTATGTGACGGGCTTGATAAGCCGAAGCCGAAGCCTGAGTTTGAGATCTTGAGCCCTTGACGGGTGCGGAACCGAGGACTCTGGGATGGGATCGGGGAACTTGAATCTGTTAGAAGCCGAGGTGTTGACGTCTTTAGTCTCATTGCCCCCCGCCTCTGACACATCGGAGCCAGAGCATGTCGAGCACGTATCACCGTCATCGTCATCATCCTCCTCTTCTTCTTCCGCCTCGGAGCCCGTAGCATCTCCATTAACAATCTTGACCGTTTGCTCCAAGACCGCCAACTCACGTTCTATGACCTCGGCCCAGTTCCTCAAGCTTCCCATTTCCTTGACTTTGCGTTCCGTATCGGCCACGATTTTCGCCAACGCATCACCATCCTTCGCGACCGTCTGTGTAGCATGACGAAGCTGGGTCGTCTGTGTAGACACGGCAGCATGGCCGGCATGTAGACCACGTGCCCGCTCTTGGAGCTGGGGATCGATGATGTTGCCGATACTAGCGACGATGGCGGTACGTGCGGACGCGATGTGGCGTTGTTCTTGGGTGGAGGGAGAAGTGACAGTGGAATCAGAGGTGGACGGGGTAGGGTGAGTAGAGGGTGTGGTTGCGGACATTGATAGAGTGGAAGGACTCGGCGAGGAGGATGTAGGCGAAGATGAGGCGATGTATGAGCTGCCGGAGACGGTTGCAGATGACGCCATTTTGCCTACAAAGATAGAGAATAGAGAAGAAGCAAGTGAGAGATATATGGTGTAGCAAGATACGATAGAAGCTGGATATCGCAATGTGCTCTGATCACACAGATAGAACAGCAGAAGCAAGATATCCAAGACTAACATAAAAACAGACAATAGCTGTGCGGGGCAGACGACGAACGACTACTCGATAAAAGAGCAACGTGCGGCTATAAGAAAATGGAGGCGGGATCGAATACAACCTTCAGATTCAGCAGCCAACACGACTGCCATAAGATAACGGATAAATGCAGGCGCCCAGTCGACAAAAAGAGGAATAGCCGGTACGAAGGCGATGAAGGCTCCGGGTCAGTACATATGCGCCCAGAGTTATAAGATTAGTATACATGAGAGTTGTTTTTTGTTTTTCTTTTTCTCTTCTGGCCTATCACATGTAGAAAGAAGGTTGACTCTACAAATCAGCACTGTAGCCCAGGAATTTAAGCACGACAATTTAAGCTCAAGAATGAGTTTCTCCAACTTGACTCTTTCTCTGGTTGGTTAAACATCCATCGTTGTTCTTGGTACTATCGTAAGAACTAACGGGTAAAACAAAGTCGGCCCGCTAAGTCGTCCTCGCCGCACAATTGCACAAGGAGGTTCTTTTTCTTCCCTTTTCTCTGGTCCTATCTGAACTATGAGTGGTCAATCACACGCCTTAAAATAGACAAAAGGAGAAGGAAGACAATTAAAGCAAAAAAAGAAGGAGTTGTGTTTTTGATGGTTGTAGGCACGTGATTTCGGCAAGTAAACAAAAGAGAAAGGAGCGACCAGACCGGCGAGATCACGACAAAGGATTTCACTTGGATTTTCTTCGCTATTGTCCTCTTGTTCAGCACTTTATTTTCCTCCTTCTTTGTTCTGCTCGCTTTTGGCTTCGGCTATACGTAGAACAAAACTCGATCAAGTCAAAAATAATTACGGGGTTACACAAGTTTAAATCAACAATTATATCAATCTAATATTGCTTTCCTCTGTATATAAAAACATAAAAACATAGACAGATATCGGGCCCCTGTTTTGTTGTGCTTCTGAAATTATCGTGGCTCGGAGAGGTAAAAAAAAATGTCTTTGATGGGTTTCTGATTGCTTTCTGTTTTTGCATTACGTTCGGTTGTCTTTTCTTCCTTTTTTTTCTCCCTTTATAGCCTCTGCAACAGCCTGCATAAGGGATTTGGTTGGGATAAATATATCTGTATAGTCGCTGTTAGTAGGTAAAACCCCTCTATAAAGTGTATTAGTCGAGTGTTTCTTGGTCTCATATGCAGTTCATCTTTAAGCCACTTTGTGATACTAAATATCGCCCCTTTTCTTTCTGATTCCATTTTCTCCCAGATTCAGCCAAGGGAAAATATACAAGGTCAGTTCAAGCGAATATCTGTACATGCAATGTATCGAAGCCCCTTCTTTATTTCTTTTCTTCTATAATGCACGTCTGCATTATTATAGGAGGATCCCTTCTGAAAATTACTATACACCACTGATAGATAGGTTATCCTACTATGTAGATGCTGTGTACATACTGCACTGGTGCCCTGCGCCGAGTTTCTGTCTCACAACAGTATCTTCCATGTTTGACTATAGTTTACTTATATATAGTAGAGCATTGATATAGAATATACAACAACAGAAACGATTAGATCCCAGCGATACTGTTAGATTCATTATAAAGACGTACAAAAAGAAACAAAAGACCAAAAGGGAGACATGTCAATATATATTTACATATATGCAAGCTATAGTCAAAAGTCAATGAAATAAGAAAACAAAACTCAATATATTCTTTCAACCATTTCAACATTTCGCTTCAACGTGACAAAAAAATGAAATAGGGAACTTGAAGTAAGATGAAGAAAAAAGACAAACGCCTGGACTATGTCTAGATATGCAGAGGCACGTGACGACCGTAAGAACAAAGAAGAGATAGCCAACTCAAAATATATGCGGCGAGAATACTAATGTAGAGGAGAGATACAGAAATGTGTAGTGAAAATGGAAGGAAAATCTGGAAAACCGAGAAAAATTAACAGCAAAGTGCTCGCTTGGGGGAACTCATACGTACGACATTAAATGTAAGAAAAGGAGGAGGGTGGAAAACCCGCCAAAAATCATCAATAGCTAGCACCTGTAATCTTTTTAAGCGTGGACTTGGTTGACCGGAAACGCCGGCCGGATGCCGCTTTGAGGCCATTCATCTAGAAAACGGCCCTTCCATTGTTCATCCGGCCATGACCGACTCCAGGAGTTGGGCTCATTATGCCACCCATTCCGTTGCCGATTCCGTTATTTTCCGGGCCTACCATACCGTTGATGCTACCAATCTCGTCCATGGACACGTTGCTGCCGCCAACGGATGACTGTGCCAGGTGTGAGAGCGAGCCCTGTCGGTGAGGCATGCCCAGGCCGCCATACTGTAGTAGCGCGTCGGCTCGCTCAAAGACGCCACCGTTGAAGGCCCCCGAGAATGAGGCGCTTTGGGGGGTGGCTGGATGGCCCATCAGCTGCGGAGCCATGGGCATCGGGAGCCCGTTCATGGCGCTGACCGCACTCATGTTACTACCATTGCTAACATTACTATTATTGTGCGAGTGCATCGATGACATGGGACTCATAATACCGGCTGGGGCAGGCGTAGGCCGCAAGAAATATCCCCACGGTGACCGATGGATTCTATCGACCGAGTCTTTGACACCATGGTGGATTGGTCGCAGGCGAAGTAGGTGTTCTGTGCCCAAGGAGATCTTGGACCCCTCGGACTTGAGGTGTGCTCCAAAATCGTGCCACGCCTCGAAAAAGTTGTTACAAAGGCTCCAGAAGGATGTTTGCGTGCGGTTCGTTGGATCCTTGAGCTTGATCTTGGACATGCGCGACTTGAGCATCTCCGTCTGGCGAATAACGTTGCTAGTCTTATCTGTTAATATCTTCCAGGCACGAAGAACCTCATCACGAGCTCTCTGCGTTGTGGAATTACGTAGGCCAAAGCTAAACTGTGTGTTGAGGCCTGGTAGAATTGATAGCACCAGGTTAGTAGAGTTAGTAAGACTAGTGAATATGGCCTCAAACTGCTTGTCTTCTTCGCTATAGTCGATAGCGGTTCTACCGCCGGAAGCATTGCTAGACGCAAACGATTCTCCAGAGCGAGGAGTCGACGTCGACATTTGCATTGAGTTGTTGCGGCTAGATCCGTTCTGGCCATACGGCATGTCAGTTGTGACACGTAACGCCGATGGGTTTTGGAGCGGTCCGGCTGGTCTTCTCGGCCAGGCGCCAGGCCGCTCAGCTGTTGGCGTCATGGCAGCATCACGAGATGAAGCACGTGACTGGGACGGGATGGGGCGTATGGTTTGGTCAATGGCCGGTCGTAACGAAGATGTGAATGTTACCATAGTCGAAGCTGACGTGACCGTATTCATCGAAGAGGCGTACGTGCGAGTTGATGCGGAGGCTGTAGATGCCATAGTCGAGTATGATGCTCCATGGGGAGATATGGTGCTTAGAGTAACACGCAACTCCATGATACTGTTGTATAACATGACAAGCAGGGTCCGGATATATCGAGGATCGCCGTTATCAACAAAGCTGTCAATGTTCTCAGTGAGCAGGCCACATACGTGGATATAGGCGCCAACAAGGGCTTGACAGGCGCGAAAGACGTTTTCGTTCTCGCCGGAAGAGTAGGTATCATCATGGTTTGCGGGGTCGTGCTTTTGGATCTCCTGCTCGAGCTCTTCGACATGCGAGTTGGTGTTGTAAAAGACGATCTCGAGGGTTGAGCGCTTCGCCGTACCGTCGCCGGTTAGACTCATGAGCATTTGGATAGTTGGGTGTACCTGGAACACAGAGTATAAGATGCCCTTAGCTGCTTCCACTACGGGATCAAAGTACTTGGACTCGCGACGGCGTTCAGGCAGAATAGAAAGACGCCTGACGTAGATGGGCCGCTGCAAATGAGGCTCTCCGGGGCTCGATGGGCTGGGGCTTTTGCCAGTAGGGTTGCCCTGTTGCATGGCCGAGCCATGGCTCAGACCGCGATAGTGGCTGAAGCGGTTACTAGCACCCGCCTGGTTTTCGTCAAGTGTGGTAAGTTCGGTTTTCTTTGGCAACATAGCCATACGGCGATTTCTACTTTCTGGGCGCTCGGGCATGATGCGCTGGGCGGCTTCTGAGTTGCTTCGGAGACGTTCACTGGGGTTTCCAATAGTTAGAGGCATGATACCGGGCCGTCTTACGGCTGTACTTTGCTGGGACAAGCCACGGTAATGCGAGCGTGAGGGCATCGAAGGAGCTGGACGGCCATTCGGTGAGCGAATATCAGGCACGTCACTACCGTTGACCTTGATCGGAAAGCGGCCACTAGCAACTCTCCGAATATGGTTACGGGGCGTCTCGGTGCCTTCACTAGACTCGTCGCCGGTCAGTTCGATTTCGATGCGGCCACTCATGAGACGCTGGCGCAGATATTTCTTGACATGTAGGGTCACAGCTACTTCATGGTCACCGGTTTCGCGAGTAAGTACCGGCTGCATGACTTCTGGTGGTGGAAATGTCAATGGATTATCTTCCAGCTTAAGAACCTGCAGAGACATCATGTCGGCAAGGCACAGGGGAAGTTCCTGGATGCGATTTCTTTGCAGAGCAAGCACCTTGAGAGACGAAAGTGAGACTATTTCCTGTGGGAGGGCTCGTAGTTTGTTACGGCCGAGATCGAGGATCTCGAGTGACTTGATATTACAGATCTAGACACAAACACGGGTTAGTCAGCGTTCAGTAATCGACACAGTATGTGTGTGGGTGGGCGGGTTTGATATGTGCTAGCGTACAGTTATTGGGAACTCTTTTATCTGGTTGTTGCGAATGTTGAGATATCTCAGCGAGGAGCACTCTATGAAGCTCGCAGGGAACGATGTCAGGGAGTTGTGTGATAGGGCTAGTCTGCATTGTAAACGTCATGTTAGTCAATAGTTCGTGCCATTGCTACCCATGTGTGGGGAGGTTCAGCGTGATTTCTCACCTCTCGAGATCATAGTTGACAATGTCGACGATTTCTTCGGGTAATTCACGGATGTTGTGACGACTTAGATCGATGGTGACTCCGGCCTTGATCTCGGACCCAATTGAGTTTGCGCCGGCAGTGGCGTTATCGCGGAGGGCATTCTCCAGAGCAATTCGGGCCAGATTGAGGACCTGCTCGGCTGTTGGCGTGGGCGGAGTGGCCCGGGGTTGCTGTGACTGCTGTTGTTGAGGGTAGCTCACGGGCATGGCGCCTCTCAAGTTGGCGGGGATCGGAGGCACTTGGGGAATCGTAGGCGGCGGTAGGCGGCGCAGGGCATGGGCTGGGTTTTCGGGAAGGCCTCGATGCTGCGGGGCAGCGCCCAATGGCCCCGAGGGACGCTCCATGGGGAGGAGGGGGGGAGATACAGTTGGTCGAGATGGTATCAGACGCAGTGAGAGACGAGGTTCGTGAGAGGGGACGACGGGAGTAGATCGGCAAGGCTGGCTAGCCCTTTGAGCAGAAGCGGCGCTAGTAGTCGCCGTGCGGCGATAGCAGGTAGTGCTTGTGTGCTTGTGGTGTAAACAAGGAGGACGGCCAATCTAGCGTCGGGATTGAGGCGGGTTCTGTATAATGTTCGTCTGCTGTTCTACTGTGTGTAGTGCAAACGGCAATCACAGGCTCGGAATTTCGATTTGTATAGCCGGAGGCGCGAGGAAGTGGTTGTGGTGTGTTGTGTCTATGATTATTATATGGTGTTTGTTGTGTTGGCCGCCTTTGGATTTCTTTGGCTTAGTCATTCGTTAAGTTAGGTAAAGTATGTATGTATCTATATTCTCATCAGGACAAAACAGTCTTCAATCTATATGTCGGGCCACCTCTGGCATCGACTATGAAAGGAACAAAAAAAAAAAGTCAAAGATAGCGTCTATGAAAAAAACAAGAACGATACTAAGCAAAGCAGAAACAAGGAAAACAACCCTGTTCGTAAAGCCAGAAAAACTGCTGCTACAAGCGAGAAGTACATATTTGGGCTTCCAGCGGGCTTCTAGTGCCCACCGCCTGGAATCCACCACCTAATTTAGGATTTCAGCCTCTTCTTAGCGTTGTGTCCAGCACTACCAACCATGCACTACAAGGTCTAGAGGGTAAAGTCTGTACGCTGTACGCACCCAAAGTCTCCGGCGTGACCTCATCTTCGCTGGTCATCGCAATTTCAAGTGTAACTGTTTGTCTCTACAATACGATGCGATCCAGGTGTTCACAGCATGATTTGCCCTTTTTTCATCGACTTTTGCCTTCAAGCGTTGAAGCCCAATAGTGTGTTCCTTATGCTCAGGACCCGGCGTCAGGCCCCGGCCGCCGCCTAAACAGGCTGTGTTTCAGGGTTATATCCATAGTTGCCCAGTGCTCCTCTATTGTTTTCTTCTGTTTTTTATTTTTCCTTTTTCCTTTTTTTTCTCGCTTCTTAAAAAAGTCGTCAATAATATTGTACCACCAGGGAGGGGACTTTAAACTTGGAAATATGGTCCTGACCCAGGGCCCTGGAAGTCCATAGGATGTACTGTCGAACACTGCTAGAAACCCGCTGGAAACCCTCTAGAAGACTACCAAAATACAGGGCCCTGCAACCACAATTAGGCGATGACATACAAGATGTTGCTAGCAGCTTCTATCCCATCTCTCATGACATACAACTACATATAGTACAGCTACATGTACAGCCGTGTATATTCTTGGCTGCTATCCCGGTCTAATAATCATAATAACTACCGTCTTGTTAAGAATACAGAACCAGGGCTTTACGCCGCAAGACCCGTTATTTTCACCCGTTATTTCATGTCGTCTATGATCGATTGACACAACACAGCACAAGGGGTCAAGACCGAAAATAGCCAAGCGCTTTATTTGTTTACCCGGCATGTTTGCCTCCTTATCTCCTCTACTCTACATCTACCCGTCTAGTAGTGAAAATCAAGTCAAATCTTGCATGGGCTTGCTACAGATCTCCCACCTTCTTCTGTAGAATGGTCTCTTTTTATCAAGGGCGAGCTTATATCTGAACCCTCGAATGTCTAGCTGTAAATCCTCAATGTCTTCATACGTACTTATCTTGGCCCCCTCTCCCCCCCAGACCATGATCTTGATCTGATCTGCTGCTGCTGATGTTTCGACTTGCTTCCTTGCTTTGCTTCAACCGCCGATTCCTCGTATGGGCCCCCTCTCTTATAATTCTTAGTAGCACCAGCAATATTATCCATCTGCCAACATGTCTTGCGTTCTCGTCACCCAATGATTCGTCTTCGATCACCAGTCACATTCACATTTTTGTTTCTAGCGTCAATTTCCAGTATCTAGTTTAACTTGAACTGCCAATTAACCGTTAAATTCACAGCAATTCTACTAACACTTCTAATAATAAATATACGAAGGTAGCGTAACGTTCGTGTACGTCATGCACAAAAAAAACTAGTTCTTACTTGTTGAATTTATAATTAATGTTTAAACCATTGACAACATCTTCATAACTCTGTAGCTCCATAAGATTAATGAATTAAAAAAAAAACCATTGACTATGTATGCCGCACTTCTATATAAACTTACACCATAGTCTTAGGGTTAAAAGATCTCAAATGCCTCAAGTATGTAGTTACTATTTTGGGTTGACAGTTGTATCTGGTAGCACACAATAACAAACCGTAATTAATGAATTCAACTATTCTTGCCAAGTACTCTTTCTTCAATCATCACAATAAGCATCACTAAATCCTCCTTATTCGAGCCTGTATCGTTGTCCATCATACATTATAGACATCTTCACTTATACCCTTTGTATCCAACCACACTTGTTTTTACCGCCACTATATTTTTCTACCTATATGAATTATCCCATAAACCAAGAATACCATGGATGATACCATAGATGATACCGAGTATTACTTAGATATCCTATTTGCAGAGCTAGAGATACCCCAGCCAGTATCAAACGATAACTTATCACGAACTTCAAGTGAGAACTTGAGTCTCGGCTCTAGCAATACTGAAATCGATATGCTCTTTGGCGATCTAGTGCCCGTAGAATCAACCGGATCTAGTGAGTATCTTGAGTCAGAATCTGTATGTGTAACATATTCATAGAGCTTGCACTATATCATCTCTTTTAAACATCCGGCGGTCTCCGATATCCGCTAACTATCCACCTTAGGAATATGACACAGACTCGATTGACAGTATGGAAGAGTCAAGCGATGACGAAGGCGAAGCTATAGATCATATGGACAGCCATCCGCTTGACAATATCACCAACTTCCCAGAAATGATTGGGGGCCGTCCTTACTTCCGCCATAGTGCCTTGACTCAACTATTCGACGACAAGTCTGAACCCTTAGAAACTCGGAAGCTTATTCGTAAACAAGACTAGCGAATCTTGCCGATATGTGCCGCTATGTATTTTCTTGCTTTTATTGGCCGAACAAATATCGGCAATGCCAAAGTCATGAATGCCGACCTGGGCCATGACATGGCAACCGAGCTGAGACTCACCAACTCGACATTTGTCAATGCTGTTGGCTTCTTTTTTATCACCTATACTCTTTGTGAGATTCCTTCGAACCATTGCCTCAAAGCCACCGGGCCTCCTATTTGGTTTGCATTGCTGATGCTTGGATGGGGAACCTCCTCATTCATGATGGCCTTTGTTCGTTCTGAGGCGCAAGTTTTCGCCCTGAGACTGCTTCTAGGAGCATTTGAAGCGGGCCTTGCTCCCGGATTGGTCTACTATATCTCGTTCTAGTATCGACCCGAAGAACGATCTTTCCGGCTAGCTATAATATTCTCCATGGCAACACTAGCTGGTGCATTTAGTGGCTTTATTGCATCGACAATAGCGAAACTAGACCAAGCATGTCAACTTTCAGGCTGGCGCTGGTGTAAGAAATATATTTACCATATGTGACTTACTATTACTAACAAGTATGTATAGTATTTGCTTTTGAGGGACTACCTACAGTTATGCTAGCTTTTGCGATCCCATTTATCCTCCCAAGCTATCCTGATCGAAGCCGATTCCTCAACAATTACGAGCGGTCGCTTGCGAAGAGACGCCTGGTCGACCATTCTTCGAATGCATCTGAAAAGAACATATCTTTACGTGATATCCGAAATGTCCTTTTGGATTGGCGTCTTTATGTTCATTATTTATTGTACTTTGTGAAAGCTTGTCCCTTTTCTAGTCTGTCAGTATACGCACCGTCTTTGATATACCGCATGGGATACAACTCCTGGCAAGCCCAGTTGATGACGGTGCCAATATGTAAGATCATTATGATGGCCATATGTGCAGAATCGAGAGGCTACATTTATTAACTTAAAAGTAGATGTTACCGCATTTGTTATCACATTATTATGTGCAAATTGGTCTGACAGAATCAATGAGCGAGGGTCAATATCTATGTGGCTGATGCTTTTTGGCATCTCTGGTTTCAGCATAATGAGCTACACTCCAGAACACTAGTGTTGTTCTCAGTATGCAGGTCTTACATTAGCCGCTGTAGGCTCATTCGCAACTTTTCCTATTCTGCTAGGCTGGCTTTCAGCAAATCTTCGCTCGACATCTGCCCAGGGTTTTGCTATAGCCCTCAACGTCAGCATTGGATCTCCAGCGCAATTTGGTGGCGCGTGGATGTATTCTGATCATGGGGTCTAGAGTGACAACGTGACACATCAGATAAACATGCTTCTGCTGGGCGTAGGCATGGCGTCTTGCTATTTGCTGATGAAGGTATACAAATCACGCAACACACATATCTTAAATGAGGGCACTGGGGGGCAACTCTGGGCACTTTGATCTTCACGACAATCCTAAGTCTTTGTTTTAGTAGCGGTAGTAATCCTTCTTTAAAGTATATTGAAGGCAGACTTGGTTAATGACATATTGTATATCAATATACATAACTTGGGCGTACTTCTGATACACATGCAAATGTGTTGTCATATATATCAAAGCAACAGAAGAATGAGATCACCTTAATCGTAGTAATCTCCGTATTGGAGGTTTTCCGCCTGAGTACTAACCCATTCCTGGCTTGCCAAACCACGACGGAAACGCTTTCGCAAATCGTTGGCATCCTTATGCCAGTCACATGCATAATCGCAATCAGGAACTTCGTCTTCACCAAAGTACTTGCAGATCTGAGCATGGCGGCATTTGCCAGTTTCTTCACAAAAGAGAGATAGCGCCTGAAGACTCTTAAGTCTGGCTTCCATATTTTGACCTCCGCCGCCACTCTCGTTGCGCACCATGCGGTGTACACGTTCGAAGTCTTCGCGACTATAGTATAAGAAACAGTAGCTAGCTTTACCGTCACGTCCGGCACGGCCGACTTCCTGATAATATCCTTCGAAGGACTTGGGTAGACGCCAGTGGACTACGAAGCGCACATTGTCCTTATCGATTCCCATGCCGAAGGCTGTAGTGGCCACAATGATGTCGTAGCCTTCTTCGTTGTTGATCCAACGTGACAGCGTGTCTTCCTTGGCGTCATTTGATAGCCGAGCGTGGAATGGGCGAGCACCGAGTCCCTGTTCCCGGAGTTGAGCGGACAGACTCTCGCATTCGTTACGGGACGTGGTGTAGATGATACCGCTGACATTTTCAACACGTGAGCCTTGAAGTTCTTCGACTCGACCTGGCTGACGGCGTCGATCGTGGGCGCTGCGTATCCACTTAACGAAGTTATCGAGGCGATTATCGCCTTCATCGCTCGTATACCGCACTTCAAGATGTAGATTCGGACGATATGCGCTGAGTGCAAACCGCTGTAGTCGATCGGGGTTGGTGTCTATGCCTAGTACACGTAGAATATCACTGCTAATACGAGTGTTGGCGGTTGCCGTCAAGCACATGATCGGAACATCATCGAACGTTGAACGAAACCAGCTTAGCCGTGTAAAGTCCCGGCGGAAGTCATGGCCCCATTCGGAAATGCAATGGGCTTCATCGATGGCTATACGGGCAAGCTCACGCTGCCTATGTACGATCTGGAGACGCTCGCGGAAACGTTCAGTCCCGCATAGTTCGGGGGTCACATAGAGCAATTTGGTACGGGGGTGGCCGGACGCGAGATCACGGAGAATCTGAGTGCGTTCCTCGGCGGTAGTGTTGGAGTTAAGTGAGCGGGCGTTGATCCCGGCGGCCTGAAGAGCTTCTACTTGGTTCATCTACCAGAGAGGAAAGCCATCTAGATGGACGTCGCCGGCTTTGCGCCGCTTCGGTCCTTTCGTCTACTGGTCAGTCGATCTAAGCTGAACTGATAGAAGAGGGAAACGGATGGGAAAGGCACAAAGGAATGGGAATGCAATCCTCTTGAGGGTTGAGTGGCTCGGCTTTATGCAAGGAACGTGAAGCCTATAGCGGGGCCAGAAGTCACGTAGGAGACGAGAGAAGAAAGAGTTGATGGGGCATCCCGATGTTGATGTGGGGGCGGCGATGGGGAATCTTGATACTCTTCATGCAGGCAACCCAATATAAAGAGGGGGATTTTAGAGGGGGGGAGGGGGGGGTGTTTACGCACCATCAGACTGAGGAGTGGTGACACTACGATTGTGACTGCACGCGGCGGACGAATGGTAGATCTAGCATTAGCCGCATATATCGGACACCATAGGCTTATAGTACTGAGAATGGTACGTACTGCCTTCGTTTACGACGGCGGGAAGTTGGAAACATAGGCTTTTGCCAAAGGATGTGGCGGCCTGGACATAGACATCGTGGCCACTAAGAGCTGCTTCGATGATTTCTCGTTGTGGTGGCCTAGATAAGGTGGATAGACGTATTAGTTAGTTATCGTGACAGCGATATATTAAGCTTGTAGTCTGTCTATGTTATGACATCATCGATCTTGAGCTGTCTTGTTTGGCTTTGAATGGGAGGATGACGAGATATGTTACCGAGCCTATCATATGCGGCACGTACCGAAAAGAAGTCTTATTGAACTGCCGGCGTAGTGTAAAATCGATGTCGACAATCTCTAAGGAGAGAGGGTTTGATTGTTTCGGAGGGCTCATGCCGAAGTTAGATGTGCTAGAGAATTGGTACTTGCGATGATAGTCTGGAAAGCTACGGGCTTTGATGAATGATGGCGGTTAGTGATGATTGGGATTTATAGCTAAATGAACGGTGTCGTGAACAGCAATCGGTGGCTCGTCTTTGGTATGCTTGTCTAGGTATGAACTTTGCATCACCGGGGTAGGTTGTTCATTGCAAAAGGAGTGCTAGAATTTTACTTGGTAGTTCATGCAACAAGCATAACTACGATTCTACGGCTTTGTTTTAGTATTTGAGACCTAATTATCTTGGAATGTTCGTCTCCGTGATCTATCACCGCACAGGTGTTTGCAGCATTGTTGTTCGTGATCTCATTCATAGTTAGGGTTTAGAAGGGTTACACATAACGCACACACGAACCATCCACTAAGATGGGTTAAAGTGCATACTAAGCCGCACGCGGCCATTGATCCCAGACTTGTAAACTTAGGAGACTAGCGACAAGTTCCATCAATTGCGTGCCTGACCAGCAAGCACAAGAATTATTCAGCTCCAGCCTTGTCCTACCACACAGCCAAGCAATATACAGTTGTAGATGTAGCATAGCGCTCAAATGAAGATGGGTTTGACTCGTATTCATTATTCTATTCTATTGTCGTGCTGGGCTGGACGCCCGATATTGCAACAACAAGCGCTGTGGTCCAACGACCAAACCGGCGACATTTCAAACACTAGAGACAACAGAAGCAGAAAGAAACTAAGTGAAGCGAGGCAGCGCAAGCAATCCCAGCTACTGACAGCCTACAATCCCGCCACAGCCTCATTGCATATTCATCGGTAGCCCGACGCAGGATTTCATGGTGAAAAGAGTGAAGAAGTGGGATGGAGGATTGGCATGGATAAAGCATTATTTTTGTTATTTTTGCCTGTGTATCAATGTAGGCGGCCCGGCCTTCAAAGTATTAGTACCTTCTTGTTGTTATAATTACACATACACCCCAACTAGTGTATCTTGTATTGTGTACTAATGAGCAAATGGTCAATGAGTGACTAATAGCACATCATACACAATACATAGTACAGACACTTCCGCTCCCGCATTTTGAATGCTAATCCAAAACCTTGCTTTGATGACTGAAGACGAGACGGTGTTTCTGCAGCCGATGCCCCACCATCAACACAACTGGTGGGCCGCTTCAACTTGGTGTTCTGATTTTGGAGCGGATGTGGATGTGACCTGGAATAAGGCGCGGAATGACTGGGCTGCGGCTGGCCATACTGGCCGTATCATCTACGGCTGCTATAGATAGTAGCCCAACGTTGGCCCGAGCCTAGCAATAATCATCGTCATTGTCATCGCTATCGTAATAACTATCCTGTGTTGGTGACAGTCTGCTCTATTTAGCGAGGGTGGAAGGCCCGGGAATCTTCGATAAGAAAACAGTCGAGACACGGTTCCAGAACCTACTATCGCTTTCCGGCATAAGTTAGCAGGTTGCGAAATCAAGACAGAGAGACAGAAGAACCATTTGCAGCCGGATCCCTTGCAGGCATTGCCGTCTTGTTTCAATATTAACCAAGCCAAGAAAGTAACAAAAAAACCAACTATTATACTACATGTTGTATACAAAGTTCTCGCAGAATTCAGCCGGCTCAGCTTGATAAATTGGTACTTGCTTTTATAAGCCAAGATGGCTGCTTACATAGTGTACATCGACCCCTGGCTAGCCCACCAATGACAGCAGCCTAAACAGCAAAGTATGGAAAGTGAGCGTACTACATGGAACCCTCTTTTGATCTGTCTATCCTTAGACCGTGATCAATTCGACCAAAAACAGAACAAACTAGAATCGTGCACCGGGTACAATGGAAAATTAGCACCGGCCCTGGCACTAAAATTGGCAAGCGGCACAGCGCGTTCCCTTAGCTTTGGGTACGCTAAACGAGAGAGCTTCTATCCGTGTAGTATAAAAAATAAAAAATAACTAGACAGGAAAGACTGACACAGTAGGAGCATGTTTTTTTTCCAATTTATTTTTTCTAATTTATTGTCACGTACAGATGGATAGAGCTCGAATACCAAATTTTCGTAGAATAGCTTCACAGAATTAATTACAGATATAGAAATAATCGTAAAACTGGCACAGCATCAACAAGGAATACTCTAAAAAAAAGCCGAGTAAAAAAAGATGCAAATTAGGTTCTAGAGGGTGCTACGCTCTGCTGGAGCCAGGCGTTGGCTTGGTTGGTTGTTAGTTTCCATGGTTTGGCAGGCATAGTGGGGAGCTTGGAACAGCATCGAACTAGATCGAAGGTTCTTGCGCGGGGCAGCTCATTCGGGCAGCTTCTCTCACACACCCTTTCAGGTTCTCTGGCCCCGCCATTCTGCCATTCTGCCCATTCTGCTCTCTCTTGCGCCTTCTTTTGCCTTCTTTCGTTTCTCAGTAAAAACGCCATTTGCCAACACGCCCCCTCCAAACCAACACCAATACAAAACCCTCTTCAGTCTTCCTTCCTCCGTTGCCATTCCTCTTCCCCCCCAGACCAAAACAAACCCACTCTTACACAACTAACTCCGCACACCACACAAATTTTCCCCCGTAATAAATAGAGAGCCTTATCCTGCTCCACGACTGTTTACATTGATTCTCTTTTCTTTTCTTTGATACCCATCTCTCCCATACATAATCGTCTCTACATACATACACTCTCACATTCACCATGGCTCCTGCTGTTGGTATTGATCTGGGTACCACGTACTCCTGCGTTGCCATCTACCGTGATGACCGTTGCGATGTTATCGCCAACGAGCAGGGTAACCGTACCACCCCCTCCTTCGGTAAGTCTTTATCTCCTCGTCTCTGCTCTCGGCGTGGCGGTCCTCCAAGGGCCCATCGCCATAGCCATCATCTCGGATAAAGTTAACAACAATGCTGACCACTTCTACTCTCTACAGTCGCCTTCACTGACACCGAGCGTCTGATCGGCGATGCCGCCAAGAACCAGGTCGCCATGAACCCCAAGAACACCGTCTTCGACGCCAAGCGTCTGATTGGCCGCAAGTTCAGCGACGCCGAGGTTCAGGCTGACATGAAGCACTTCCCCTTCGACATCGTGGACGTAAGTCATTAATCCTTCTCGAACACCTCCACTCCTCCCCACCTACGTTACACACAAGATGCTAACTGTCCTCCTAGCGTGCTGGCAAGCCCATCATCGAGGTTGAGTTCAAGGGTGAGACCAAGCAGTTCACCCCTGAGGAGATCTCCTCCATGGTTCTGATCAAGATGCGTGAGACCGCTGAGTCCTACCTTGGTACCACCGTTAATAACGCTGTTATCACTGTTCCTGCCTACTTCAACGACTCTCAGCGTCAGGCTACCAAGGACTCCGGTCTTATTGCCGGTCTGAACGTTCTGCGTATCATCAACGAGCCTACCGCCGCTGCCATCGCCTACGGTCTTGACAAGAAGGTCGAGGGTGAGCGCAACGTTCTGATCTTCGATCTGGGTGGTGGTACTTTCGATGTCTCTCTGCTGACCATTGAGGATGGTATCTTCGAGGTCAAGTCTACCGCTGGTGACACCCACCTGGGTGGTGAAGAGTAAGTCTTATATCTTTTTTTTCCCTTTTCTGACAATCCCCCCTGCAATTTGGCTTGCTGTTTCTTGGGATCCACCAACTTACAGCAAACGTATTCCATCAACCCACCCTTGTTGCTTATTAGCCAATCAAATTACAGCAACTAACATGTCAACTCGTTTAGTTTCGACAACCGTCTGGTTCAGCACTTCGTCAACGAGTTCAAGCGTAAGCACAAGAAGGACCTGTCCTCCAACGCCCGTGCCCTGCGTCGTCTTCGCACTGCCTGCGAGCGTGCCAAGCGCACTCTGTCTTCGTCTGCCCAGACCTCCATTGAGATTGACTCTCTGTTCGAGGGTATCGATTTCTACACCTCCATCACTCGTGCCCGTTTCGAGGAGCTGTGCCAGGATCTTTTCCGCTCTACTCTGACACCCGTCGACCGTGTCCTGACTGATGCCAAGATTGACAAGTCTCTGGTTCACGAGATCGTCCTGGTCGGTGGTTCCACCCGTATTCCCCGCATCCAGAAGCTCATCTCCGACTACTTCAACGGTAAGGAGCCCAACAAGAGCATCAACCCCGATGAGGCTGTTGCCTACGGTGCCGCTGTCCAGGCTGCCATTCTGTCTGGTGACACCTCCAACAAGACCACCAACGAGATCCTGTTGCTGGATGTTGCTCCTCTGTCTCTGGGTATTGAGACTGCCGGCGGTATGATGACCAAGCTGATTCCCCGCAACACCACCATCCCCACCAAGAAGTCCGAGGTCTTCTCTACATTCTCCGACAACCAGCCCGGTGTCCTGATTCAGGTCTACGAGGGTGAGCGCCAGCGCACCAAGGACAACAACCTGCTGGGTAAGTTCGAGCTTACCGGTATCCCCCCCGCTCCTCGCGGTGTCCCCCAGATTGAAGTCACTTTCGACCTAGATGCCAACGGTATCATGAACGTCTCCGCTCTGGAGAAGGGTACCGGCAAGTCCAACAAGATTGTCATCACCAACGACAAGGGCCGTCTGTCCAAGGAGGATATCGAGCGCATGCTTTCTGAGGCTGAGAAGTACAAGGAGGAGGATGAAGCTGAGGCTCGCCGTGTCGCTGCCAAGAACGGTCTTGAGTCGTACGCTTACTCTCTACGCAACACCATCTCCGACTCCAAGGTCGATGAGAAGCTGGATGCCGCTGACAAGGAGACCTTGAAGACCGAGGTCGACAAGGTCGTCTCTTGGCTCGACGAGTCCCAGCAGGCTACCCGTGAGGAGTACGAAGACAAGCAGAAGGAGCTGGAGGCTGTTGCCAACCCTATCATGATGAAGTTCTACGGCTCTGCTGGTCCCCCTGGCGGTGCTCCCGGTGCCGGTTTCCCCGGTGCCGGTGGTGCCCCTGGTGCTACCCACGACGATGGCCCCACCGTCGAGGAGGTGGACTAAATGGGTTCTCTTTTTGGATAAGCTATTTTCCCACTGCCCTTATGGTATGTCTGCTCGGCTCTGAAGGATCACGACGATCTCCTGAGATTTTTCTTCGGGCTTTGATGACTGCTAAGGTGTCTGCTTGGGCGTGATGACTTTAGACGCTTTTTTCTTTTTCTTTTCCTTATCTTTTTCATATGTTTAGTGTTCATGGTATTGAGGTCTTGTTTTCTGGTTTTACATTTTTTAATTATTCACTGGGTCAGAAAAACACCAGGAATTGGTTCTTGGTCATTGTACTTTAGTTTTACCCCTAAGAAGGGGAAAGAATTGAGTCCAGTATAAACTTATTTTAAAGTGTTCCTTGCAGTTTTGTAGTGGATGTGAATGATGAGTGACTAGCTATTATAATTGCAATGATGACTCGTAACATATGTCATGTGATAGTATTCTAATTTACAGATATGATGATACATAGATATGGGTTGTGAAGCATGGAACTTTACTACTCTTCGTCAAAGCTGGGAACTGGAGTTTGGAAGGCAGTACCAACAGGGACTCTCTCTTCTCTGCTCTGCCAGACATCTTCAGAGCTCTTCTTTCCATTGGCGTAGTACTTTTCCCATTCCTTGGAGCGATAGTGGCCCCGAACGAGATCATCCGTTACAGGCCCGGAGGAGTTATTATGACGCATGCAAAACCAAAAGTCATTCCAAAGATCTCCACAGGGACGCATCTCTCCAGTACGATATATAGAAGTCCATTGACCGCCAAAGGACTGACAAGAGAAAGCCATATCGAAGGCTTGTCTACACGACATCTCGACGGGAAGGATGGCCTCGGCGATAGGCGAAAGCTGTTCAGGACAATCGGGATTTATGGTATCGGAAGAAGAGGTAGAAGCTGAGGATGGTTGAGAACCCTTGAGGAAAGTAGGGAGAAAATTTGGTCGTGGACTAGAAGAGGAAGAAGAAGTTGCGGTTGTAGATGCGGCTTCGGAGAAGAGATCGACGAATTTCTGGAGTTCAGGGTCGGGCTCTGACGCTGTGGGTTTCGCTGGGCTTTGTGATGGCGTTAAAGATGACTGTTGTTGTGATGAAAAAGTAGAGGGAGTAGAGGGAGCCTCCGGTTTGCTGCTTGACCAGAACCAACCCATGGTGACGACGGGGATAGTCGAGATAGATGACGATGATGGTCTATCGGTGATTGTTAGTTGTAGTAGGTAATAGCTCTGCAGTCTGAACGAAGTAACTTGATTACTAATAATTGCAGCAGAAACAATATATTAGTCAAGAAAGGCTGATGGTTGGTTCGTGTGCCTGGGGTAACGATTATGCAAACAAGATGTAATGCTTCTTTCTATAAAGGCTTTCGCATAGTTTGCGCTACGTTGAAGTCAATCAATCGAGCTTTCT
The DNA here is from genome assembly GCA_004009845.1 of Davidsoniella eucalypti. NCBI lineage: Eukaryota > Fungi > Ascomycota > Sordariomycetes > Microascales > Ceratocystidaceae > Davidsoniella > Davidsoniella eucalypti. The sequence goes on along the minus strand of RMBW01000043.1, from coordinate 171,076 downwards.
CTATGCAAACTAAGCAGAGCATAGGCGAAAAATAAAGCAAACTTTTTTAGTCAACCACAGCCTTTAGCCAGCTATTTTTTTCTCACTTTGTATTTGTTCTCTTTGTTTTTAAACAAGAAGGCGGGGCACAATAATGTTTCCTTTTTTCGCTTTCACTTTGTGCAAAACTTCGGCTAGAAGCAATTTTGGCGGGCAGCTAACCCCGCTAGTTGCATTGCCAATGAGCTTGTTCCGAAAATGATCATCAGCTTGTGCTAGTACATATAGTACATACAGCAACGAGTGAACGGTAAAAGCTAGCAATAAGCTTTCTTGCACTGCAAATAGCCGAATCTTATCGTGACATAGAGTAGAACCAGAGCAGACCACAAGATCATGATTAATACACAGTAAGATACCAAGATTATATAATAGTCCATGGTTGGTGATGACAAAATGCGGCCTTGTTGCTTCGTATCTACCACTCAGAGAAATGCTACCTCTGCTCAATTGAGCCATTACTGTAATTGGAATTGGCTCCTCCACTGAAGCTTTCGAAATTTCCGTTCAACCTTAATTGTGAAGGCATTAATTATCAACAAAACAAAGCCAATTTTCGTCTTCTTTTCTCATTTTCACCTAAGTTTCATCGAAATGGTCTAAAATATCTAAGTCCTGACAGAATTTATATCTCTCATCCAGGGCGCTAGGTAACACAAGCTAAAAAGTATCGAAGAAAAACGAACAAAATGATGCTCTTGCGTCGCTCGCAAACACAAGCTTTGGCGGCAACTCAGCATCGCATGTTGCTTGCATCGCGGAGAAGCATTACTACTGCAGTACCGCTGTCACGTGTTTTCCTCAGACCTCAGGCCCGGCAGCAGAGGGGAGGGCCGCCTGTTGCTAGTGTGAGATGGGACAGCTCCATTGCCACGCCACCGTCTGGTGCTGCCGCTTCTACTGAAGATTCTAGTGCAAAGCCGGCACCTGAGCACGTAGAAGATGCCGAGACAGCAGAGGATCGTCGCGGAGGCCACATAGCTGCCCGGAACAACGAGGCTCTGTTCTTCGTCAATAGTACGTATCTATTAGTTACTATATCTACATTTAAGGGATACGAGTTATACTAACCCTCATTGCCAGATACCTTCTTCCTTCCGGTCAAGATCGCCTTTGGACTTGAGTGGCTAAGCCCGTCTCAGTCAGATATCATCCGCCGCCTCGCCGACCCATCCCGAGGCTCAGATCCCATTGGTCTTGCTCGCCAGGCTATTGGAAACCACCCGCAAGTGCAGATTACAGAGGTCATCCCCCGTCTCAAGGATGGCGGTGCGTTCGTCAAAGTCAGGTATCAAGCCGGTGCTGATCCCAAGAAGGTTGCCGGTAAGCTGAAAAAAGAAACCGACTAGAAGACATGTCATCAAGCTAATGTCAGTATAGAGGAGATATGCGAGAACCTCAAAGCAAATCCCGTGAGAACTTGGTACAGTCCCATTACAGGCATTGATATCGGTCTGGTGAAGGGCGTGCCATGGCTAGAAGATCTCCGCCGTTTTCCTGGACGTCGTATCAAAATCGAGTTTACCCCCAAAGACGCCGATGGCGTTGCTGTCGAACTGTCCCAAGAGAATATCTACAGTCTCTTCCGCCGCTATGGAAAAATTTCCGAAATCACATCGCAGCCGTTCGATTCAAAGATCCTTCCGCGCTACGCCTACGTTGACTTTGCGTCCATGAACGATGCTATCATGGCTCGCAACTGTTTACACGGAATCATTGTCCCAGCCGAGTTAGGCGGTGGCAAGAGCGGGACTAAGTTGCGTACATCGTACGAAACCAACATCCGCATGCGCAGCTTTTGGACATGGCTTACTTCGCATCCGCGTATTGTAATTCCCATTCTTGCTGCATTCCTCGCCGCAGTGACGGCCTCGCTGTTTGACCCCATCCGCAAGTTTTTTGTTCAGACTCACATTCAGCACTCATTCTCGTTTGATATTCAGCAAAATGCCGTCTTCACATGGTTCAAGAGTCGTACTTCAGACCTACTCTCGTTTGCTGGTGCTTCTTGGCATGACGCCAAGGTGTTCAGTGTTGTGTGGGAAGAGCAGCAGGAACTCGTTGATGAGATCAAAACATGGATACGTGAGAACACGGACACTTTTGTGGTTGTCCACGGCCCGCGAGGCTCTGGCAAGACTGAGCTTGTGCTTCATCAGGCTCTCAATGGTCGTAAAAACGTGCTAGTTCTCGACTGCAAGCCCATTGCTGATGCTCGTGGTGAGAGTGTTGCCCTGAAGAATTTGGCTGCGTCTGTTGGTTACCGTCCTATCTTTGCCTGGGCTTATAGCATGGGTAGCATGGTCGATTTGGCCATACAAGGAACGACGGGTGTCAAGTCTTCGTTCAGCGAGACTTTCGAGGCACAAGTAGCCCGTATTCTGCACACCACAGCAGTTGCCCTCAAGGAGGTCTCAGTCGCCGACCAAGTTAAGATGAAGGATTCTGATCTTTCAGAAGATGCTTTCCTAGAGGCTCATCCTGAACGTCGTTCTGTTGTTGTCATCGACAATTTTCTGTACGGTGCTGAAGAAAACGGGGTTTTCTACGAAAAGCTCACCGAATGGGCAGCTCTTTTGGTTCAAAACCATGCCGCTCATGTTGTGTTTATGACTGCTGACTCATCGTTCAGCAAAGCTCTGTCACGGGTGCTTCCGGATCGTGCTTTCCATACTGTTGCTCTTGGTGACCTAGAACCCGATATCGCTCGTTCGTTCGTACTCGGTCGACTTGCTCCCGATGCCTCAGATGATGATGTAGCCAAGGAGGCTGCGAAGCAGCGCATTGCCAAGCTCGATTTTGAAGAGCTAGACAAGGTTATTCGCACTCTGGGAGGTCGAGTCACTGATCTCGAGGCTCTTTCTCGTCGCTTGATCTCCAACGAGACACCCCAGCAGGCACTGGATGAGATGGTGTCTCAACAGGCATCCGAAATCGTGCGCATGTATCTAACACCGCGTGTCGCCTCTGATGCGCCGCCATCCTCTTCGGTATCTACTAATTCTATAGCCAAGACATGGACGCCGCAACAAGCCTGGATTCTCATCAGCCAGCTAGCTAACAACTATACCATACGCTATGAAGAAGTCCTTCTGTCAGGCCTCTTCGCCGGCGACACCATTGCCGCAGCAGCCGCCATCGACGGTCTCGCTGCGCAAGAACTTGTCTCTGTGAGATGGCAATCCGGAAGACCGCGAGCCATTACTCCGGGTAAATCCGTGCATAGCGCTGTGTTCTCTGCTCTAGTTGCGGATAGTGTGCTACGTGCACGCCTAGATCTCGATGCGTTACTAGAGCTCGTCAAGGTTGAGACTAAGAAGATTGATAAAGTTGAGGCTGAGATGGCACTTCTCGGAACTCTTCCGAAGCAGCCATGGCAAGTGGCTAACCGAACCAAGTATCTACTAGAGAAGATGGATCAGAGCCAGCAGAAGATTAACGAGTACGAAGTCAAGATTCTGGCTATGAAGAAGATCTTGAGTAGCCAATCTTAGAGGAAGTCAGTTATATGACATGACTTGACATACGTATGGATGGGTATATATTCGGTGGATGTAACTTATTTGTTCGCTCATTTGAGATATTGATGGTATATACATTGAGATTTCCACTTGAAAAATACGAAAAGAAATTCAAAAAAGGCCAAGTCATGATGATCATTCCAGAAACCTTAGACAAAACTTGAGAGAAAAGAAAAAGAATAGATATAATGAGAAGAAGAAGAAGTATGCAAGATATAAAAGAAGAACCCAAGAATGAATTACAAAAACAAAACAAAGCAAAACAAACCCGCCTCCATGACCTAACCTAACCTGACCGACCAAGTGACCTCCCCCAAGATACATGAATAAACCCTAGGTAAGAGAGAAAACAAAGAAGAAAACCCTAACTTGCATGAAAACACCTTGGATTATATGACAATATATTCCATTCCATAGTTATTGAAACTTTGAAAAGAAAGAAGCAAGGGAAAAAAAGAAAAGTATCCTTATTCCAATCTTTACCAGCTTTGTTCCTACATTGAAGGCTCGAATTTAACATCCTTTCTAATTCTCACGTTACGCATCTTCCGGCTGCATTTCAACTTCACACGCCTGGGCAAAGAAAATTCGAGCTGGCTCATCGTAATCATTAGCAATGCTGTAGTAGTTTCCACGCGGTACGAAGAACTGGCCGCCTTGACCGATACGGAATTCGTTATCGTGTATCGTGACTTTGACTCGTCCATAAGCGATGAAGAATACTAGTTGCATGTGACGAGAGTTCTTGGGTCGTTTTTCACTGCCGGGGGGCAAGTCGACGATGCCACTGCCCATGAAGCCTAGACTCATCGTCTTTGCGTAGCGGAAAGTGGCATCCTTGATTTGACGAGTTTCCACAGCGGTGGATGACAGAGCAAGTTGTTCGACGACAATGCCGACTTCTTCGTCGGGGCCTGGAGGATCCTTTTCGTGTTCGTATGTCCAAAGCACGACATCGCCCTCGATTACGCCGGGATTGCGTTCCCAGCGCTCAAGAGGCATGTCCGGCTGACCGGAAGCTTGCCGCTTCGTTGTTTTGGCCGATGGTTTCTTAGCACGGCGCTTGGAACGCTTCGGCGATGGACTGTCGTCTTCTACGCGGACCACTTCCTTGATGGCATGCATAACAAAGGCAGATTTGCCAGTGACATCCTGGACCGTCTCTTCATCCACATCAACGTGCTCACCCTTCCAGAACTGGAGGGGCCTGTATGAGGAACGACCAGACCGGGTTGTCGTGATAGTGTTGGTGTGAACAGACATGATTCCACGGCGTTTTGGTGGCGGTGGTCCTCGTTGGACTTGTACTAGAGATCGGTCTCCTGCGTCGTCATCTTCGTCGTTTTCAGCAGCGGCAGATGATTGTGAGACCACGGTTTTCTTCGGTTGATTTGGTGCGCGGGCTTTGCGACGAAGGGCTTGTCCGGGCGAAGGCTTTGAAGAAAGGTTTTTCGTAGGTGCTGATATGGGCTTGCTCTTCAGCGGCGGTTCTTGTATACGGGATCGTTTTGGTGGTGATGGCATAGGCTCTGGTTCTTGATATTCCACATCGTCTTCTTCATCTTCGACGTCTGGTTCAGGTTCAGGTTCAGGCTCTCGTGTTCTCTTCGCAATCTTGGACCTGGGTGCGGATATGGGCTTTTGTTTAGGGCTGGCTTTTGCTTGTGCTTGTCGAGAATCGGATTTGGACTGGCGGCCTTTTTTCTTCGCAGGAGGTGGTGTTGGCTCTCGTGAAGCCTCCTCTTCGTCCTCCATATCGTCGTACACTGGCGGCGCATCTGATGGTGGGATGAATTCTTTGATCATCTGCATGGACTCGTCGAAGATATCGGCGTCGGCCTGTTCAGGCAAGTTCACATCCACATCGTCAGGCTCGTCGTCGGATTCTGGCATAAACCGCCGCATGGTCGTCTGCTTCTTCTTCTTTGGGGAGGCCTTGTTGCCTGCTGAGGAACGAGCCATGATCGCAACAGGAGCGGCAAATAGATTGCGACTGATGGTGCGCGGTCTTTCAACTGCGGGTGATTCGGGTACAACCTGTAAAGACTGCGATTGGCGTGAGGGAGGCGGTAGATTAGCACTAAGGCGCGGATTCTTAACAGCCGGCGATCCTAGTGCTGTCCGTACAGGCGATCGAGAGACTGGGAGGGCAGAAGCGCCAGAGCGACGGTTGCGCATCACTGTAGAAGGTCCAGGACTAGAGTCTTCGGGGTAGAGAAGATGATAGGTTAGCTTCAAGCTGCTGCATATTAGTGTTGTTTCGAAGCTTACCGTGGTCCATTTCCATGGCTTCTTCGCCCATTGAACGATCTGCCTGTCGAGGGGTTGACCCGTCTGCCTTTGAAGGTGAAGAAAAGAGGCCATCGAGAGGCTGCAGGCCGTGCTCATCACGACGGCCGTTGTCTGGAAGAATAACACCGGTTTTTCTATGAGATTAGCAGCATCGGTTAGCAACTATATAGCACTGGTTACAGCGACAGGAAGGCTCTCTCACCGGCCTGCCTGGCCCAACTCGAATATTTTCTGTGTTTGGCGGCGACCGCCTGCGCCACGGGCTTGGGACATGGCGATATGAGGCGAGCAGAGAAGCTCTCTCGAGGACTAGTGGTGCTGATCTCTCTCGATGGAGCTGTGCTAATGAGAGAGTAGAACAAGGCCGCTTTTGTGTCTGACTCGGGCCGGAAAAGACGCTATTAGGTTCGTAGTTGCTGAGAGTTTCTCGAACGTCGGGATCCTGGGCGCAATCTGGTCTGGCGCGTCGATGATGGACGGAATTCAAGCTGATAGTCGCAACGTCGTCAATGGCAAGGCGAAGAAGATTCTAGATCAAGCCAGTATGATATGGCGTATATATATATATCTTGTTTCGACTTGAAACTATTGCGACAAAGCGATGCGCCGAGTCAAAGAGCAGAAGAAGAATCAATCTCGATATCGATGAAATAACGACCTGTTTTGATTTCGGCGTTGTTTCGCGCTTGTTGGTTTCGATGCGGGGCGAAGAAAATAAAAGAATAAAAGAACAGAAAGATCGCACATAAAGAAATTAGAGTAAACAGTTTTGGGGAAAATGTTGCCAACTCTGAACAGGACAGGCAAGTGCCGCTTAGAGGTCTTCACACGAGGAAGTTGCGAATTATCTTCCAAAAGTCGTGAGAAAAAGATAATAAAAAGAACGCGACTGGGTTGAAGTCCATGGTAATAGCCTAGCAAAAGACAAAAAGAAGGCACTCCATATTCTTTTTCTTTGTTAGTGCGTATAGAATAAGAGTGGAGCTAAAGTTTTCATCTTATAGAAAGCTTCCTTCCCTGTCATTCCTAAGCAATAGCAATGCTACCCACTAAATAGGATGTTCTTTACGCGTTAAGCGTGCTGACATAATGAGAAACTACGACGCGTTTAAACTACATATCTAGAGATTTCTTTGACTTGCAAGCTTTCACATGTCGAGAAAATACATAGACTTTTTGTAAAACTAGTGTTTAGATAACTCCGACAAAATGGCCAAAGCATCAAAATCACACAAGCCCGTCGAACCAACTTCGACGACCCATATTCCGCCTTCGATCAACGAAACCGCTATCCAGGCCGGCGAATCATACACATACTTTTCGCCCGTTCCCGCCTGTCTCGCGGCGCCTTCTTCGCCATCAGCCGACGAGAACGGGACGTCCAATGCCCTCGGCAAAGCCTGCATTCTCGGCGTCGACGAAGCCGGTCGCGGTCCCGTTCTCGGTCCCATGGTCTACGGCGTCTTCTACCTCCCCGAAGCCCTCTCCGACTCACTCCTACGCCAAACCCACCACTTTGACGATTCCAAGGTGCTGACGCCGTCGGTGCGCGCCGGTCTTATCAAGACTCTGTGCGATCCGACTTCTGATTTGGCCGAGACCTGCGGCTGGGCTGTCTCTGCTCTGTCGGCCCGCGCCATCTCGGCGGGCATGTTGCAGCCCATGCCGTATAACCTCAACGCTCAGGCTGTCGACGCTACCATATCCCTGATCAACGGCGTGCTTGCCCAAGGCGTAAACCTCGCCCACATCTACGTCGATACCATCGGCCAACCGGCCGCATACCAGGCTAAACTCCAGCGTATATTTCCCACCATCGGAATTACCGTGGCAAAGAAGGCCGATAGTTTGTATCCCGTCGTCAGTGCAGCTTCGGTCTGTGCCAAAGTTACGCGAGATGTTGCCTTGGAAGTTCTGTATCGTACGCACGCTACCGGTCTAGAAGGTCGTACGAAGGAGGGCGACCTAGCCATGAGTTGGGGCTCGGGATATCCCAGTGATGCTCGCTGTACTTCGTGGCTTAAGGATAACATGCATCCCGTGTTCGGCTGGGGATCGGAATGTCGCTTTAGTTGGGGTACATCGAAGGATTTGATAGAGGCTAAGACGAATAATGTCAAAGTTGAGTGGACAGAGCCGAAAGATCCCAACGAGATCCGCGTTACTGACTTCTTCAAGACCGAGTCTGAAGAAGAAGTTGCTAAGAACGAGCTGGGCACATGGTACGGTCGGCCGTCTGGGCTTGCCTTTTGAGTATTAGCTGATTGGGGGCGTAGTGGGTTATTGGCGATTTACATGGTGTTCGGGCGTTGGTTTCTGTGATTTTTTCATCAAGATCTTATCAATCTCGTGCTTCGATAAGATCTACTACTGGTTTCGTATATGATATGCATATAGACATTATATAATCAGCCACCTTTATACCGAGCTCAACTGAACTTATGAATTAAGAAGAGCGTGGTGTACGTTATACTCGTACGAAAAACAAAGCATCGTGATCATGTGAACATAGCAATCGGAAAATCATGGTATTTATATATATATATAAGAAGCAGCAGCATAAAACGGGGAAGACATATATATACACAGGCTGTGATAATATGCAGGGAAGGGGGGAAAGCCAAATAAGGAACAGAACAAAACAAAACGATATGAAATGAAATGAAATGAAAACGAGGCGAACACGAGTCGAACCGGTTCATAGGAAAAGCAACACCAATGCTAACACCCAAGAGGAAGCAAAAACCGAAACAAGAACCGAGAAAAATACACACACCAATGATAGAGGTGTCGTCAACCATAATGCCTTTTCTAACTACACCCATCACCTTTCTTTCTTTCTTTCTTTCTTTCTCTATAGCATAAAATATTCGGGTTTTACGGGTTAGATATCCTCCAGGTTCTCTGAAGCCGCCGCCTTCTTGCCACGGCTATCCAAGTCATCTAGAGCAATGGGCTCTGTTCTGTTGTTTCCGGCACCGCCAATGGGAGTAGCACCAATAGCACCGCGAGCCATGTCGGAGTTGGCAATGAAACTACGGAGCTGTTCCTTACCCAGCTCCATGCCTTGGTTGACGGCAGCATTCGTCATCTGGATCATGGGACCCAGAAGGTTCAGCATGTGGGCAATATACGTTCCACCACCCAGGATCAGTATGAGTAGGAACAAGATAGGGTTGCGGATAACTATGAGATTGTACTGTTAGTAACCAGACACCAAGACCGAAATCAGGACCGAACCCCAGGCCAAACACCAACAGGGTGTGGCAATCAGCTATATATCGACAAGACTTACCCATAAATATCTCGTTCCAGCCTAGCACAAGCAGAAGGCCATAGAAGTACCACGGCACCATGGCAACACCGCCAAGAGCACTCCGCTTGGCCTCGACATAGACACCATCGGCCATCTTCTTGAAGCGCACAACAAGATCCTGGCGCTTGGCCTCGCTCAGCATCGTCATTTCTTCTTGCAGACTCTTGCCCTCGGCCTCGTCCACGCCGCCAATGGGCTGAGACTCCTCCTCCTCGTCGGCTGCCTCTGCATTGGCTGGCGGTGCGCCTATCCATGCCGGCAGATCTGGCGATGCACCGTCGGCACTCTTGAGGACGAAGCGGGCCAACAGTGGCACAAGCGTGAGTGTTGACTCGCGCGCTTTAGTATAGACACCCTCGATGTCGTCGGTAGGCCGCCAAATCCGCGGCACGCCGGCATCGTCGTAGCGGAACTTGTCCTCGAAGTTCTCGCGAAGCTTGAGCAGAATGTTGCCCTCCATGACCTCTTCCTGTACACGCTCGCGCAGAGCCACCCAGCTCTTGCGGCGCAGCTTCCAGACACCCAGTGACACCTCGTCCTCACTAGCTTCGAAGCTGGTAGCCCGCTCACGGAACCGGGTCTCGGCCTCGCCGACGATATCAGTGAATACAGTCCACACGCGGTCCCAGAGATCCTGTTCCGTGTCTGAGGCAGCCGCAGTTGTGCCAGTCTCGGGAGCTCCGGCGCCGCCACGGCCTGAACCCAGCTTACCGAATTCAAGGCCTACGGCATCGCCAAGACGCGACCGCACCCAGCGCTCGACGCGGGCGGCGAGGCGGCGCAGCTCATCCTTGCGGAGGCGAGAGCTCTGCTCATCCAGCTCGGCCACGAATAGCTGAGAGTTGGATGAAAAGTCGGTCCATGCCACATCCTCGATGACGAGGCTCTGCGCTTGGGCAGAGAATTCCTTGACAGCCTTCTCTTTCTCTGCAGCCACAATCTCAGCGAACTCGTACGATCCAGCACCCGACCGTTGACCCTGCTTCACCTTGTTGCTCACACCCTCGCTGAACGATACAACTCCTGCCTTGTGAACCGCGCTCAGCTGGCCCTGGTACAGCGTCTTGAGGCGAGTGTCCATCTTGCCTTCCAGCTCTTGGCGTTTGCGTTGGTACACGCCCTTGTGGTAGCGGCTGGCCTGGACTTCAAATGAAGCAACACAAGTCTTGCGGGCCTTGGAGCCATGGTCACCTAGGTTCTCAATCACCACGGGCTTACCCAGTCTAGCACCGTTAGACTGCTGCTCCTCCATCGGAGCGATGACGGACTCAAAGGCAATGAGAACTTCACGAGAAATTTCATCACAGCGGAACTGGGCCAGGAGTTCTTGTTGCGTGGGTAGATCAAGATCCTTGTTCTCGACAATCTGGTCCCATATACCTTGGGCGTAGACGGACACACCGTCGGCGGGGATACGGCGGTGGTATTCGGGGAGGAAGATGGCGCCTTCGAGGGCGTCGGTGCTTCTCTCACCTTCAGGGCGATGGCCGGCAGCTAGACGCGAACGTAACTTGTTGACCTCCTCAACAAACTTATCAGGCTGCAAGATCTTGTGAGGTAGGGCAGCAAAGCCAAAGTCGAAGTAATCGTGGATGTTGGAGTTCTCAAGTCCAGCGGGCTTTGAGATCGAGGTCCAGATTTTGATCAGGTCCTGAACCAGAGTGTTCTGTAGATTGACCAGTGGTGTAGTTCCAAGATGGTCACGAAGTACAAAGAATAGAAGCGAGCGAGGGCTTGTGCTAGAGATTGTTGATGTCTGGTTAGAAATGGAACCCCCGAAAACAAAATCTACCATGTAGCACCCAGTGGAGCAGCTATTATAAACTTACTTCTTGTCTTTCAGGAACAGCTGCAAGTTGACCTCGAACACCGTTTTGAGCAAGCCCATGTTGGCGCCCTGGTACAGACCAACCTGCGTCTCCCACAAGTTCAGCAGCAGGACCTCACTGGTAGCCAGCGCAAACAGGGCGCTCTTGCGCTCAAAGTCCTGGTCCTCACCACGTTCACGGCCGTCAGTTCCCTCGACGTCCATGACCAGAATGTTGTCAGCCATACGGGGCTCGGTTCCCTGTGCCTTGTTCTTGCTCATCCAGATGCCCTTCGTGGTCTGGCGACGCTCGGTTTCGCTCATGACGGAGAACTTGGTCTGGAACAGGCTGTTTAGCAGCGTTGACTTTCCGGTACTCTGCGAGCCGAGCACAGAGATCACGTGGTAGTTGAACCCGGCAGGAGCAACATCGGTAGCGCGTAGATAGGCTGAGACATCGGTACTATAGACAGGGTGGTAGGACAAATGCGGGTTAGCAAAGGCACGGCAAGGCGGACTACAGACAAGTCCACTTCTTTGAGGGACGGGAGATAACATGAGAGATAACTTGTGACATACTTGAACTCCTTGTCCTCGCCAATCACCTGGACGCCATGCTCGAAGTTCTGCTCTGACGGCTCAGCGCCGACAGAAGCAAAATGTTCGTTCATTTCTGTGATTTTTCAGGGCCGCTGGGCTGACGAGATGGTGATATTCGTGTAAGAGCTATGATATTGTTATCGGTACGTGGTAAAATGCTATTTCTCGTCCTGTTTACTTGGAACACCGACAAAGCAAGCCGGATGACTGATACAGTGCAGAGTAAATGAAAAATAGAGAAGGAAAAAAAAGGTTAAATAGCGGAAAAGGATGAAGTCGGATGATAAAGAAAGAAAAGGACAGAAATCCAATGGCCCGAGACGCTCGCTTCTTCTCTTTCCTTTGCTTTAAAGATCGATCAGAAGACGAAATAAATTGAAGAAGATAAATAGCCAGCAAAATAGTCGGCAAAATTATAAGTCAGCAAAAGTCGGTTCTTGGTTGCTGGGGGAAAGAAGTCCGTCGCAGGCCAGCTGGCTAAAGGCAATTGCCCAGAGTTGAAGTCAAAAAGGTGGCTGATCACGTTGCACCTAACAAAATACTTTGCCATTTTTTTGCAACTTCGTTTGGCTTGGAGGGGAGTAAAGAAGGAGGGGCTGAAAGACCAGCTTGTCGGTGAGCTTCCAGTCTATTTAGGGTCTATCTGTGGCTGAGAGGGTTATGACACTACGTATCTGTGCTTACAGATATAACAAGTACACTAAACTAAACCTCGCTTAGTGCTGGCCAAGCTTCCAAGCTTCGGAAAGAGCTTCTTCCTTCGCACTAAATACTTAATTACATATGGATAACATATCTGTATGTAGAAAAGAAAACAAAACCAAAGCTTATAGACTTAGCGACCCCTCTCAAAGCGTCGTCAACGACTTATCCATACATAGTACACTCTCAACTATGTGCTGGCATTAGGCCTCTATGCACTTATCCTCGAAACGACCCGCTTAGACGTAGAAGGGCAAAATCAAAACCTCAACCAAGAACCGTCATCGAAGGGGGACATACTTTCGTCTATTGATACTTCTTAATTTTACCAACTTACGACCTGATGAACTTGTGCAAGGTGGCCCCTTTACCCCCGGTCTCGGTATGGCGACTTACTCGATTCCTACCTATTAATTCCTTCTCCCTCTCTCTCCTTGGAGCTGGCTGGTTACGTACCGCAGTTCAGTTCGTCGCACTTCTCTTTGTGGGATAGATCACCTGCAGCTGGCACGCTGCACAACAAGCTCCTGCAGAAAAAAAAACCAAGGGAAGATAAGCAGGGCCGCCCGGACATTACTAACTATGTATCTGTATGTACTTAGCCAGCCTGGCCCATCCAAGATCCAACGAGTTAAGTAGAGTAAGCCCAAGCCGTGTGGCTCTTCTATACTGGTCCCGATACTTCTGTTTCACTTCAGCTAAGTAAATAAAATGCATTCATTAGAGTCAAGATACTACCGACCAAGTATAGTTCGAACGGGCCCCGACTTAAAATTGATTTGAATCAGTGTAACTATGCTGTGTTGTCGGTATCTTCTTGCCACCTGACGACCCTGATTCTTGACATGTGACATGTTCCTAGTAACCCTAGTAGAGACAGATCCAGTAGTCATGGAAAAAAATAAAGTAGCATGTCAAATAAATATATTGTTAACCCTAAAACACACCAATTATCAGCCTCTCCGAATCTCAGTACAAAGTTCCTGGTAGAGACTAGGTGTCGCTATTGTAAAAAGGATGGATGCCAAACTAGTCTGAGCAGTCCCAGATATTAGGAACATAGAAAATTGGTGCCAGAAAACACGGCCTCGCCCGGAGTCGAAAGGGAGCTCTTAGATAAATCTCTAGACTATAAATAAAATCATCATCACCATCATCATCATCCTGGAAGAGGCTTAGGTGCGGAATACCGAGCTGTCTCAAGTAGTTTCTCTATCTCTGCGTTCTGTGATTCCACAACTTTAATGACGGCCGAAAGCTCCCGCAATAGACATGAAGCTGCGATGATGCGGAAGCCTCTCAACGGTTCTTGAAGGCGCCGCCCATCGTTGGAATTAGAAATATCTTCCTCATAGACTGAATAACTTGCGCCTTGCTGGTGCTTGAAACATGCTATGCACATTTCAAGTGACTCGAAGGCGCTCCGAGTCCCGTTGTTTTCAACTGGGACTAGCTTGTCGCGACACCGCATTCTTCGTACGATGTGCTCTATCAAGTTATCGACTCGCGGTCCCATCTTGACCGATGCATCACGCATGCGCTTGCTCTGGGTTCCACTGCGGTTGAATATGAAGCCACAGAATGCCTCGACCTCCGAGAGTGGGTTCAGGTGGTTTGGAGCAAATTCGCGCATGATATCGCGCATGTTGTCAGAATACCTATATTCCGAACAACGGCTGTGTTAGCTTGTGAATGGTCTAGTTTACTGATAATTTGAATATAGTGGAGAGAGCGGGAGGGAAGAGGACTTACAGAGTAGACAACTCGTCGGCTTCGCGCTTCTTGGTATACCAGTCGATCTCATGCTCACCAATAAAGATAGAGATGACATGGTCCACGTACATCTGTACCTGTTTCCACACCGTAACGTCGTCTGCCTTGACACGGTTATCCTTGTTTTGACCCCAGATCTTGCGCTCATCAACGTTTCGGTATAGTTTGCCGAGAATACGGTTTGAAGCGTAGTAACGATGAGCCGGCGCAGCTTCTTGCTCATCTTCGTCCCATGGGTCAGCATCAGGGTTAACGAAAGTATTTTCCATATCGATCTCGCCGAATCGGTAAATTTTGACGGGCGGTAGAGGCGCCATGCTATTATGAGAAGAATCATATAGATTAGTACTGAAGCTTTTGTAGACTCGATTGGGCATTACTTACAAATCTGGCCGGTATCGAGGTGGTGGGGGCATCTCGTTGACATCGACAGCAACACCTGTCTTGGAGAAGTCTACGGCATCAGAGTGCATCTCGGCAAGCTTAAGACATTTGGGATCAAGAGTTCCACTGGGTACCTGGTCAGCCAGAATCTGGTGACGGTTGGCGATGATACCCAACTGGTCAGTCTTCATAAAATCTACAAAGAAGTCGGCCATATCAGTGGCCTCGACATCACGGTCGAGGGTCTTGGGTGGCTTGGACGGATACTCGGCAGGAGTGTACAGCTTGAGTTCATGCTTGACTAGGTCTTGATCCCATATGACGTTGTAGATGTCACCATCAAGATCACCACCACTCAACATTGACGGCATATCACGCCGGCCCTTTTGGCTGAAGACGATGCAGTTTGTGAGCTCAAGTAACGGATGGCCTGCAGGTGGCGTATTCTGCCGAGCACCCTGGATATCGCCAGGATGAAGCGCAGGCGAGCGAGTCACGAGCAGACGACCCGTGTGTGGAAAATTCTCAAACTTTTCACGATGGGGCGCATCAATAGCCACGTAAACCTCGCCTTCTGCTAGATACCCGGTCTCATCGACTACGCCGAACAACGTGGCACCACGGGCGACCGGGATGCGCGCCTTGTTCTTGAGTAGGCGTAGTTCGCTGAGCACGGTCATCTCAACTACGCGACGCATGAAGTTGTCCTGGTGATAGTTGATGTCGTATCGATGCAGACGGCGGATTAGATTGGCGAAGTTGAGCTTTTGGCCAACGCGCTGCTTATGGAGGAAAGACGCAGTGTTGTTGGGGTCCATGGTGATAAAACGCAACACCTCGATTTCCTTCTGCTGGAGATTGAGGAACCATGACTCCGGCGCATGCATATCCTCAAGAATCTTGATCATCTGCCGATTTAGCACGAGATGTAGCGGTTGTGAGGCCATATCGCAGATGTCAAGATTGGCAGTATCGTCGGATGAGAACTTGACCATACTCTCCTCGCGGAAGCAGATTTTCTTGCCGCGTAACCGCGCATCTAGTGCCAACATGCCCTTGGCACCAGCCCAACGGACTTGGAAGCACGTCGGGTAGTTTGAGCTTGTCGGAAGCCGACTCCATATGGCCTCGACGGCGTCATACGAGATTGTACCGACACCGTCACTGAAGACTCGCTTCCCATCAGGTGATTTGAGATCGGGGATGTATTTGTAGGTAATGTTGTTCTCCTCTAATGGGATTGAGATTGGCGTTTCCGAGAATGCTTGTCCAATGCGGGCGGCGCAGCGGGCTGGTGTGCGGATGTTTGAGAAATGGCCAAGTTGGGAGATGATCTCGTTGTAGGTTTGTAGCTGCATATTCTGCTTGTCCCAGAAAGCAGCCGAGAACCATGCAGAGTGAGAGCGGAGAGACGAATGGGAGAATCCTAGGAACTTGTACACACGACCAGCAATCTGGATTCCCGTGGCAAATGTACCCTTGAAGCGCAGCATGAGATCTTCGTTGGAAATGCGGCCACCAAAGTGTAGATCGTCGCCATCTTCATCGCAGAACTGCACACGTAGAAAGTAGTCGATGTAGTCTGAGAACTTGCGCAGGACACGGTTCATGCTCTCAAGCTCGGGCCCGTGTAACTTGATTTGTGTCGGAGTCACACTGGCTCGATGCACCATGACGAGCTTGCCTTTGAGCTCGCGCTGGTATATGTTGCCCATGAGCTCATTCTTCATGGTCTGCTCTTCGGTGGCGATGAGCTTCCGTAAAATGCCGTTCGGGTCGAGATGTTCATCATGAGTGCCTAGTACGACATATGGTATAGTGGAAATCACCTTCTTCATAGTATCGATAGCGAATATGGGCTTCTTCTTAGGAAACTGTAGCGCCCGTGCAACGATGAGATTAGTGAGAGTGATGGCGAGGTCGGGTGTTAAGAAGTTATTAGTTACTAAGCTTTGTAACTGGAATAGCAACGGAAAGGTGAGAATACTCTCTATCCGAGTCTCCTTGAGCAGGTTCAAGAACTCGCGGTACTTTTCAATAAACGAAAATCTACCGACGGGGCCTATAGTTTTCAAAGTGTAGTGGTTTAAGATGGAAAAGAGCTGGCGATCCGATATAGTCCGTAATAGTTTGTTGTAGTAGCTACTTCCCATCACCGTCATCTTGTACGCCAAACAGTAGCCAGCAAGAGCTTGGTGGTTCGATATTTTGTCAAGATATGCCACGCGGCTCTTGGAAAAGCGTGGGCGGTTCCGCTGTTGCATCGACATCGACGCCAGCTTCTCCTCTAGAGATGTCATACTGAACAATTTTGGCGGACGTACCAGACAGAACAGGATGTCGTTCTGGGTGTTGGTTGTCATCTCCCAGATAGAGTCATACATGATCTCTAACTGGCAGGATTTTTCGATATTGATAAATAGAGACATTCGGCCAAGCTTGAGTGTTGCCGAATCTGTGGCGGACGTGGAGCCATCGGTAACGAAAGTCAACCCATCTTGCATATCATATTTGTGGCATTTTCCGCACTGGAACTGGACCACGGGCACGACGATCGTCTCGTGATGGGTATGGCTGGACTCCTTTGTAGTCGCAAAGAAGTCTTTACGTTCTTTGGAGATGTGCTGAATATGGCGGATATTGAACGAATCTAGAATCTTTCGCCCGGGAGCGACTACAATCCCAGCTTCGCCTATACGCAGCTTAGAGTCCTTGGGATGGCGCGTGCGGTACTTCTTGAGGAATTTCCTGGCGTCTTCGTCATTCACGAACACAATATGGCCACTAGTACGCTGCTTGAACTTCTCGCAATCCCACTCACTGATAGAAAGATCGGTGAGATATGGCAGGAGGCCGTTCACCAGGTTTTTCTTGTTCAGCCACAACGGAACATTTTCCAGGGAAACATTCATGTTGGAAACAGACTAATATATGTTTGGAAGCCGGGGTGCGAGGCTAATACGACAATAGTAGGTTCAGTGGTAGGGGTGGGTTGTTGGACTTGGCCGGAGGTAAAGATACAGAAAATGGATGCTGTGTTGGTCGTGACCGTGAGCACTAGAATAGTAGGCAGCACAGCCAGCAAGGCATGTCCCGCTTTGAAACGGCGAAGAAGAAGAATACGGGCTGTGATTCTTGGCGAACGAGCCGGCGATGCAAAATCTAGAATGTCTCTGAGTGGAAAGCGGCACGATTGATACTCGAGCACCAAAGGCAGATACAGTATGATGGCTTCGGGGTGCGTCTTTAGATAGTACAGTAGAGCGTGTTCCGAGTGGATAGCAAAGCACACTTAGCAAATCTAGGCAGTAGCATTAAGCATACGGTTCAGGAATGGCGTCGCGAAGGCCTCGGCTACCATTGACTACGATAGCTGTCACAGCACCAAGATCAGGACCAGCCAGCTGTAACGCAAGAGGACAGAAGCTGTTAGACGCTGTAAGCAACGCGTGGTGCTGATGTGCGACAACGACAACAAAACACCCGAGTTGCTTCCAGGTGGCTGCGGGTGTGACTTGGAGCGGTCGATTCTGGTCGGCCTCAGGCATGGAATAGACAAATAGATGTAGTCACGCACAATCAAATGTAAGCGAAGACAAGAAGGATGCGCTGCGGCTGGCCAATGAGAGCAGAGGGGCCAGAGGAACAGCAACCGTCTCGGCTAGTTGTGCTTTGATGGTCGATGAGATGATGGCCGATAAGAGAAGCGAGTGTCTATCTGTGTCTCCAAAACGGAACGGATGACGCCATGGAGTATGAATGATGGAGGATGGGTGGATAAAATGCAAGAAGATCGTATGGATCAAGATGAAGGATGATGTTTGTGGTGATAAAGATAACGGCGATGTTGATGTTGGTGTCGTTGTTGTTTTTTGTCTGTATATTACAGGTTTTTTTTCTGTTTCTATTCGTTATGGCTTTAGCTGGTTATTTGAAAATTGGCAGTTGCGCGTTTGCCAGACAGAGCGGGGTTTTTCTCAGTCTGGTAGTAACTTGAGCAAAACTTAGGTACAGTAAGAATCCGCCAATACTAGAAGAGTAGCAAAGCAGTCCTAATTTGTATGTGTAGAACACTCAATATCTAGACAAGCTGATATAGTAATATTCACTTGTGCGTAGTGCTTTATATTCTCTCAGCAGTTATTGGAAATTAGATACATCGTGGGTTCTCACAATGTAATAATCCAACCTTCCCTCCTACAACCCTCGGGGGGTCCAAAGACGGCTTTTTCCCCTTCGTCGTGGGCTTCTAAGAGCGACCAGCACATATTCAATGCTGCTGTCCATTCTTGTTTTCTTTTTCGACATTTCGATGTACCGTTTTGTGAGGCCTCGAGCCCGGCTTTTCCCCTCTTTATAGGGGACGGCGTCGTCTATTGAGTTTGTCTAGCGGAGGACTTTAAATATGTGTCCGGTATCCAATTCGGCATCGTATGATTTGGGTAGACGTTAAATATAATCAAATCAAATCAAACTCCATAACTAACCGTCATTTAATTGAAGCTTATCTTGACGTATAATGGAAATGGAGTAAGCACTATGACATTAAACTAGCGCTAAAATAGGCGAAAATATCGATATAGAGAATTAATGGACAATTGCGATATTACAAGAAAGATCAAGCAGACAAAGGAAACAAAAATTATCGGGAGGGTGAAGCTATCTCCAAACGCACGTCTTCACGTGACATCTTTCACTCTACTAAAACTCAGGCAAAATCGGAAACTTCTTTCTGGTCCTTTCCACCACGACGAACCTTGCTGCGTACCTTTTGAGCGGCTGCCTTGATTTCGGGGGACCGATACTTGACGAAGAAGAGGGTAAAGACACCGCACATCATGAACATGGAGCTCACAGAGAGCCGCATGAACAGCTGGCCCATGCTAGCCTCCAGGCCGATCGAGTCGCCAAAGTCTGAGAGCGTCTGTGCAATCTGGCTAGCCGAGATAAAGGCCACCAGCGTGCCCAGTGTTAGACAACTAGCGGCTACTACACTAGCTATCACGGCGAACTTGAGCATCTTGGGCCGGTCGACGAGCACAAGAGCTAGACTGAGTAACATGGTTACACCAGTGGCGATGGTGCCTACCAGATACAGCAGGAATACGGCGAAGAGAAAGGTTAGTAGGTGGTTGATTTGGCGGCTAATGCCGTGAGTGAAGCTAGTTGTGAGACCCAGGTCGGACAGCGAGATGTTTAGGCTGCCAGCGGAAAGCTCGCTGCCGAGAGCCTGCGTCAAGTTGAACTTGTCTAAACGGCCATTGTCAGTTCGAGATATACTACACGAAAACACCGCAGTGGGTACATGATAGCTACTTACAGTTGATCTTGGGGTCCGAGCAGCTTGTGGCCTTGACACCCGCACTAGGCGAAGTCTCATCGCCGGTGAAGTTGCCCTCGCAGGCACTAGTCAGATGTAGCGAGTACCATTGCGAGATGCCCAACTCGCCGGCTAGTTTCGCCACGATATCATTACCAATATCGGCTAGCTTGTCTTCAACCTCGTCAGAAAGATCAGAAGCAGCTGAGAGAACTTGGTCAAAGACGGAATCATCGCTGCCATCACTAGAGTCAGACGAGCTGGAGTTGGAGGAGACCAGGAAGTAGCCGAGACGAGAGGTGTTGACCTATATTATAACGTTAGACCATTGGCTCACAGGTTACTTTGATATAATGAGAACTTGGGGGTATGCTTACTCGTAGAACAGCCATATCTTCGAGGACGTTTTGGTTATTGCCGGCCAACGTACACATCATAGCAGTGATGAAGGCAGCCATGGATACGAAGAATGGCAAGAGGTAGATCAGCCGAATCTTAGACCCGATGAATCTGAGAGCGAAAGCAGGAAGCATCTTGATAACAGTGAGGGACAGTAGTACTAGTGACAGTAGTAGCAATTAAGAACAAGTCTATGATAACTAACTTGATATGCAATGAACGAAAAGGAGAGAGAAACAAGATGAAATGCTGTCAAGCCAGTTGACAGATGAGAAGATATGCAGACAATACTGAAAAAGGGAAAAGGAACAAAGGAAAGAGATAGTTGCAGATGCTAAAGAGAGAGAGTTGGTGAGTAACAAAGATACCAACAAGATGGCGAAGGTGCCCATGATATATAGATATCAAGCAACAGTGATATGTGTTACAAAGGCTGCGAAAACCGGATGGCTTCTACGCTTCCTGTGCTGTCCGTGACAACCTTTCAACCGCTCAAAGCCGCCCACTACTAGACATCTCTAGCTACTGTCAGTTCTTCTATACCATCTCTTTGTCTTTCATTACGCCGCGTATCATATCGAGCCCCGTCGTCTAAAGCCAGCCGCTTTGTATCTCCATAAGCAAGGGTATATCATGGTGTGTTGTTGGTCTAGAAGCCTCCACGACTTGACGCTGCTAAACAAAGCGCTTTGTGCTTTGTTTAGTCGCTTATTTTTCCTTCTCTTTTTGCATTCATCTTCTTTAGCGTTAGTCCAAACTCTTTGACAGAACTACCTGATAAACAAAATCTTGATCTGCCAGGTCGTTTCTTTGTCAGTAGCTGGCATGATAGCTATAAACATCTCTTGATACGAGGCGTCTATTTGGTGTGCTATTTTGCTAACCCATGTTTAGGCCTGTTCGATTGGCCTGTAACTGCTCAACAGCCGAAACAGACGACAAGATTGCGATAGCCAGTCGTTTTAACTTACAAGGCCTAGGGTCTTCAACGTGTGGCTGATCTTCGCTTGAATCTCAAGGGCGCTTAATGAAGACTTGGACAGCGCAAGGAAATGTACAATGTTGAACCCTAAGGACGAGGAAAGAAAGATCGACAGGTAACAATTAACCCTACACTCAGGTTTTCTTTTTTGAATAGTTGAGCTAAAACGCCCCGTTTCCATTCAAGAGGGCTTATGCTCTATCAAAGAGTCTAGAGTCCATCTACTACACCAAACAGCCAAAGAGTTCTTATCATTACCGGGAGTGCATGTTGCGTCAAAGGCTAAAGCAGACAGAGATAATGTCACTATGAAGATAGATCTATACAGATATGTCATAGATAATTGGTAGCCATGTCTGTGGTTCGTTCCAAACAAATATGCTGAAATCTTGATTAAAAATGGCGCTGATATTAATGGTGACACTGCTCTTACTTTGGCCTGCGGACAAGGCCATTCCGATACTACTAGATGCTACAAACCCTGAGTAAGACTGTGCTTAGGGTTTGTGCAGCTTCCGCAGCGCCCCACTAGAGCGTTGTGCTTTAGTCGCGCCGACTAACAGCAATAGCCGGTGCTTTAGCCGCAGCATCTTCAACGTCGAGAAGAACCAGAATAAATTCTCCCGTTCCGACAATCTCACCTTTTCTATGTTATTTGTATGTTGTTTTTTTTATTTTTACAATAGGCTATCTATCCGTTTGTTTATGTATTTTTACTTTTGGTTTCAGTGTCTTTTGTCTTCTATTCGCTACCTCTACTCCCTCTCTTGTTTTCTTGTAGGACAAATAAAAGCTAGCAATATCCCGTTGGCGGAAATCACACCCCCATCCTCCCGTATTCGATAGTTTATATGATCTGATCAACCTCGTTCTTCCTCACTCGGGCTTTTCTCTTCATTCTCCAAACCAGACAAGGAAAGGGAACTGAGCCGAAAACGGCCACAGATAAACCCTAGAGACTTCTTCTGTAGTGTTACGGTGGGTGTTAAACAGGATCCTATTGCTACTGAGAGACGACTGCTGGGTTCTCTGGTGTAAACGACAAGCCTATCTGGAGACTATCTTTACCACACAAGATACATTCGGAGCGTACATCAGACCATACGCTAGAAACTGTATAGAAACTCCCTTCTCACTATTCTCCAACGCTACGTTGTTGATAGGACGTAACCTAAAGAGCAGAACGCTCATTGTTAACAGCCGGCTATCTCGCTTGTCTGTCTAGAAACAGCCCATTCAACCAATCTATTGTGCAAGCCCTTGTGCTTCCCTCACTATCCTTCCTATTCCCTTACAGTAGTCCACGGAACCAACCCTAACCCGTGTGCTCTGTGCTCTGTGCTCTGTAGAGCAACATAATGCCGCGGCCACGTGTGCGGCCCGAAGACAGACAGCGTGCTGAACGAGCCTGTGACCCTTGCAAACGCTGTAAGAAGCGCTGTGATGGCCGTGGCCCATGCTGGCTTTGTCGCCGCAAGAATATTGCTGATTCTTGCATCTATACTATAGGCCGCCGGAAATCTAACCCGCGGACAGCTGCTCCGCAGCCAGAACGGGTGGCCGTAACGGCTGCCAAGCTAGGCATCAGTGGCACAGTTAGTGCTCCTGCAGTTGCTTCTCGGGGCCGTGTCAGTAGGCCGTCGATTGGTATTGTACCTAGTAATAGTAGCTTGGCTACGTCCCCATCAATGTCCTCGTCTCACTATCATAGCAATGTCTCTCCGAGCATATTGTCTCCCCCACTCACCATCCCCAGTTCCTCTACCCAAAATATACCACTCAACACAGCGGCATCACCTATAAAAGCCACTATCTACCAACCCATGGCTCCCTTCCCACATTTGTTAGGACAATCCAGCCCTATGCAAGGGCCTCCAGTCCATACCACCGGTCCAATACAACAGCAACAGGCGCAACTACATACAGCCCACTCAGTACCACGCAAACAACCAGTGACTGAGTATGGCGACGAGAATGAAGAGCTACCGCAGTCTGAACAACGTTCTGTAATGCTGACTAGTGGAACAAGCGGTGAAAAAGGCGTGTACTTTCGTTCCATTGGCTTGCCGAGATTGTATCTCTATCTTGTGTGATATTCAGTCAGCTACTAACAATAACTTACTTATCTTTAGTGTTTATAGGCAACACTGCGGCAATCTCCTTCCTCAATCTTTTACAGACGGTGCTTAAACGATATGTCGGACCATCAAAGTTCACAGACCTCCAAAACGATCGTCAGATGTTGGAGATGGATGTCCCAGAGACACCATGTGATTCCTTGGGCGATGACTTGGGGCAAGTAGACTTTGAGGAACTAAGCGACGTATACTTACAGGCAGTATGTCCTTGGTTCCCCTAAACCATATATATCTCTTCTTTTTGCTAACCGATTACACAGTCTTGTGGCGTCTTTGATCTCTTCACTGATGACGAACTCAAACGCTTATCATTACTATGGTCCAATATAGCCTCACTAGGATCTCTTAGTACGACCCGCGGTGAACTTGACGATATAGCTTCTCTTTATGCCATCATTGCTATCGGCGTCCAATGCCGAATGGAAGATCTCAACGACCAGGCCACAGCTCTGTTATACTTCAACAAAGCACGGAAATTGGCATTTCAAGGCTGGCTCCAAGATCCCACTGTCGGGATGGTACGGTCGTTCCTATTGCTGTCATTCTATATGCTAGGTGCATGTCGTAGAAACGCCGGGTTCATGTATCTGGGTATCGCATCCAAGGCCGCTGTGGTTCTTGGACTTCATGCTTCCAATGAAGATCGTCACATGGAGCCGCTAGAGCGTGAAAAGAGGTGAGCTCTTGTAAACTTACCACATGAAATACTAGCGAAACAAAATGTCTAACTTGAGACATAGAAACCGCGTGGGCAAAAGCGTTCGGGTATTCGATATAGTTTGCAGTTCTATCCTTGGTCGGCCTGGGACAAGTCTGCCGGTACGCAGAGACGCTTTTTGCTTATCAAAACTAGAATCCCAGACATGCCAGCATCGTACACTTGCGTTTTCTGCTTCATATGATGCCTGCAGTATCCTGGAGTCGATCGTGTGTAAGTTTGCCGACCAGGGCAATGTCAATATTCAAACCACTGAAGAATTTCTACAAAAGCTACAAGACTGGCAGGCTGCGTTGCCGGCAGAATTACGCAAGCAGCCATCCAACAGGGCATTTATGCGAAACTCGTCCATGGAAATTCCACTGCCTTCCAAGGCCGAAGCACAGAGAAAGGCAAAAATAATTGGCAACATACATGCGGCGTGCACATACTATTTCGGTATGATACTAGTGACACGGCAGTATATGATACGACACATCATGTCCAAGTTGGAGATGAAAGCATCTTGTGCAAACGGAACAAGCTCGAAGGTATCGCCGGTTGGTGGCTCTATGGAATACGCAGAGGATAACGGCGACATCGAGGCAGAAGAATTCACCTATGTTTGCATAGATGCGGCCCTATTTCTAGCGCAGATGTGCATCGATGCCTTCAACAACGGTGAATTGCTACACACAATGTGTGTTCTCAAGTAAGTCAGAAACTCACTCATCTTACATTCAGCCAACGTTGACTAACAATTCGCTGATAGAGCATGGATCTTTGTTTCTGGGCTCGTACTTGGCTTCTCGCTATTGCTTGACCAGGGCTTAGAGAACCAGACAAAGTGGTCGACGGCGTTCCATGGCATCAAGGACATCCTACTACAGATGGCCTCTATGAGCCCGCAGGCCAATCAGTACTCGAAGATCCTAATGTCGTTCTCAGATGCCATCATGGCCTACAATCAGACTCAGACGTACGATCGCCCTGTGCGTAAAGTAACGACAGTTCAGCGTATCCTGGCATGTGAAGAATACTCTAGCAGCGACTACATGCAGGTTCCAGGTTCGTTGTCTAGCTTGGGACCGATGGGCCGGCCTTTAAGCGGTGGCATTAGCACAGAGATGCCATGTGGACTCACTAACAGCATATCGGCTATCCCCAATGGCATGGCCACCGAGCATCTTGAGAGCATTGCTGGGCCTTTTGAAAATCTAGCGGCAGATTTCACATCCATGTTGGGCATGGATGGACAGGCGAATATGTGGATGCCGTCGAATGCCGAGTTGAATATGGCGCTGCCCGACATCATGGGTCTTCTTGGGACGTTTACAACGGAGTTTGGACAGGCATGATTATTCTAGACGTCAAGACGAAAATATTAGAATGGGCAGGCGTTAGTACGGCGATATATGCGCAATTATGATAGTGAACCAAGATCATATGACTTTGCAGAATGTGATGTTGTTTGTTGATACCTTTTTATATAGTAGAATTAGTCCAGTCCTAAAATGGGGCAGTTGAAATCCCTGCGGTAGGATTGCTGACATCGTAGCAGCGCTTTGAGTAGTTACTACTCTACTCTATAAACTTGTGCAACTGCGCCAACTTGTCGTTAAACTAGGAACCCGCAAATAAGTCGACCGTCTAACAGATGGTAACTTGACACTAAACTCTAGAATAGTAATTTATGATAGCTAACTATCGTCAAACCTCGTATACTAAGGCTTCTTATGATCTTTATCCGTTTCTTTTGCTTTTTCTTCTTTTCTTTTTCTCTTTGCCTCCCATTCCTTCCTTAGTCGCCTAAAATCGAATCAATGTACAAGAAATACGCCATGTGGGGCTAATGTAGTAGTTGCGTATATACTCCACGAACAAGCTGCGGAACATATCTGCACATATGATATTCTCATCATAATAGCGTGAATGTACTTCAACTAGGTACCAGTTACACGCAGAAGATCAAAGAGCAGTTCGCATCTTGTTGGCATTGGCTATAGAAACCCAATGCATGGAGACAATACAGATATGCAAAAACAACTCCGTACTTTGCATATTCTGGCTGCGGAACTTCCAAAAGGAGTTTATTCCAATCTGTCAGCCGTTGGACATACACAAATGTACTAATAGAAGAGGCGGAATCTATTCGCACGGCGGGAGGCTATACTTCATAGTTATAGCCACACGAGTACAAAGACTTCCATAGTCCAGTGCCGCCACTATGATGAATGTGTTCCAGCTCAACATGCCCAAGCATACTACTGCTTTAAACGTCCTTTTTGAACTCCAAAATCCCCTACAATGACTTTCCCTGCCATCACTCTGTCCTCTGGATATCAGATGCCAGTTGTAAGGTTACCCGGTGCTCCTATTTCACGCTCTCATATGCTAACCGCAGCCTCCGACAGCTGGCCTATGGCCTAGGAACTCGCTGGTACAAGGATTCGCCTGGCGCTATCGATCAAGCGACCGTCGATGGTATCAAGACGGCACTTGAAGTTGGGTACCGCCATACCGATGGTGCTCTGATTTGATTTGATTATATTTAACGTCTACCTAAATCACGATGGTGCTCAGGGTAATTAATATGCTTTTCTACTCAAACTATTATTGATTGTTGGCAGTTAGTAACATATGTCTCCAAAATACAGTATACAACAACGAGGCTGAAATTGGTGTCGCCGTGAAAAAGTCTGCAGTTTCTCGCTCAGAGCTTTTCATTACCACCAAGGCCAAGGACTGGGCCAACATCGAAGCCAGCCTCGAAGAGTCCCTCAAGCTACTCCAAGTCGAGTACGTCGACTTATATCTCATCCATAACCCCTTCGGTGCCACCAACGACCAACTACAGACTGCCTGGAAATCCATGGAGGCAGTCGCTAAGCGTGGACTTGCCCGCTCGGTCGGAGTCTCAAACTTTGCCATCCCGCAACTACAGACCGTTCTCGAGATTGCTTCTATTGTGCCAGCAGTCAACCAGATCGAATTACACCCTTATCTACCCCAGAAGGACTTGCTAGCGTTTATGCGCAAAAAGGGCGTTGGTCTGCAAGCGTATGGACCTGTTGTACCACTAGTCAGTGCTGCGGGCGGTCCGATCGATGGACTCTTGGATGAGCTAGCAACAAAGTATGACGTTACGAATACGTCCATCTTGCTCCGTTGGACCGTCGATCAGGGCTATGTTGCAGTGTCGACAAGTGGAAAGAAGGAGAGACTAGTAGCCATGCTGACGGAGCTACCAAAGTTCAAGCTTACGTCAGATGAGATCCAAAAGCTGGCAGAGGCAGGCAAAGCCAAGGTCTTCCGTCGCTTCATGCCAGACAAGTTTGAGGCTATGGGTGTCGTGCCCTAGATCGCAGACTCTTTCTCCTATATTCATAGCCAGAACTATAAAGCTTAGTAATAAATTTTCATACGGAAGGTACAACAATGGTTTTTGTTTACATATTGTATATCCAGAAGTGACGCTCTTTCTATATTCATCAGACGGTGGTGTTTTGATTCGTAATTCTTAGTTACATTTCCCTGGAGAAAACAATCTTCTTCATCACTTTTGAACCAAACTCTAAGCTAAACATTCCTCTCATCCACCTTCTTTCCATCACCCCCATTCAATTTCATCTTCTTTCATCAAACGCCCATCATGGCCCATCTTTGTGACGTGTGCTCTCGGCCATTGGCCTGCCACATGACCAAGCGGTGTCGCTATGACGGCTGCAACGGCACCTATGCCATCCTACTAAGCGACCTTGGCATGGCTGGACAGATGTGTATGAACGCAGTAGCCTGTACTTCTTCGTGCGATATCAGGCACGTACCTGAATATCCGCTAATGGGCGAGCTGACTGGAGGTGCCAAGAACAATCGTGGGTACTTTTGCCCAGGACAATATCTGTAGACATATCTTCCACAGTCTTTATATTTTTACTTTCTTGAACTACTTTTCGGCTCTTCGCTAACTTGCCATGTCCAACTTTTAGGGTTTGTATAGGGTTATCATCGCACCAGACAAGATGCTTATGCTTGTGTGACATCAAGGTCATGCATAACGCCTTCTTCCCCCACAAAGTCTCATGTGAACATGGTGCTGGACGCTGCAGTGAGTACATACATATCCAGTCACTCATGTAGATGTATCTTATACTAACGCCGATGTCTTGACCGGCATACTTACTACCGAGTGGCGATCACGAGGCTTGCCCAGTGCAAGTGCCAAGTCTAAACCTCAGCGAATCGAAAAATACAGGGACATAATGGAGAGGGGGGACATGAAGAGGGAGGGGGAGTAAACAGAAATTATAAATCAAGGTCGTTTGAAAGCAAGACATCAACAAATCAGCCAGCCACGGTTCCCTTTCGTTTGTAATGTATGTGATTATGTATTTCATTTTTAGCCAGGTCTCACAAGTACACAGCATAGACAATATTTGCAGGCAATAGCATCGCCAATACGAGAGGAATGGAGCTGATCAGATGAGTGGGAAAGTGGCATTGTGGGGGGGGTATGTGCATATATATATCTGTATTAGTACGAGATGGACACACGACAATGCAATGGGCTTTTGAACTAGTTGGCCGCGGGGAACACGGCATATTGCCGATGGTACCAGTAGCGACAGTAGTACTGCGCCCAATGTAGACCACCTGCCCTCTCTCCCTGTTTTCAATTTTGTTCTTCTACGACTCAGTTTTCCTACTCTGGGGCAAGTAGCGCTACCTGGAGGAAAAAAAGATGTTCATGTGAATGAACAAACGGACGCATGCATCTTTTTTTTTTTCTTGTTCCACATGTCCTCTTCATGAGCACAGAAACGCAGAAACACGAGACGATCAGAGAATGAGGTCATGGGCAAGAAGAGAGGAGAGGGGGCACAAAGCAAAGAACAGCACGTTGACATAACAGAAAGGAGGGGGGGGTGTCTTGAGGAAGAGGCTAGTCCGGCTGTAACCATGGTGGTTTTGCTTGGTAAAGAAGAGGGAAGACACAAAGCGTATCTGAGTCTGCATTCTAAATACGGCCGCTGTCAGGCGGGCTGCGCAACGCATAACACTACGACTATTAGTATATGAATATAGTTTGGCTAGAGCGGCAGCCGTTCCGAGATCGGTGTGTTGGAGCGAGCGAATTGGTTATACATTGTGCCGTAGACTACAAATCCAGACAAAGCGAGGCCATGGAGTTTTATTTTTTATTTTTATTTTTTATTTTTTTTTGGCCGGCCCATCCTTGGTGGTCGATCGATCAGTTCCCACCGGCACATCGATATCTTTCGTCGTCATCAGCCAAGCCAGGAATGGAGAGGCTGAAAAACTCCAACTTGTAAAGGCAGATAAAGAAGGAAGATCTGCATCCGGCTATCCTTGTTTCCGATAGACTATAAGTACAGAGATATATTATGAGTATGAGCCCATATAACAGACTCAAGTCTCCCGTTAGGCTATGCCGGGTTTTTCTCCTGTCAGTACCCCAGACTTGTAATTCTCCATATATCGTGGATAGCTTCGGTAGTATTTTTCTTAAAGGTCCGCAATGGCATCAACGGACTTCATAACAGCAAGCGAGCTAAACAGCGCATATTAACGAGGCTGACAAGTGGTTTGGGGCACTGACAGATTTTACAACTATCGTTGTATGCTAACACGACGATAGATACAGATTACAGCAATTACAGCAGATAGTCGTGCCAGCTAGTCGATGGCTTGGCTCACCGCTCGGTTACCGTTCTGTCGTTGTATCAGTTAGATAAGTATTTAGCCCATGTATCCCGAGGAACTACAGTACAGCTAGAGGCCTAGAATCTACACACCGAATAAGAAACCAAAAAAAAAAGACAGAATAAAGATCAAGAGAGAGATAGACACGGAGGGAAGAACCCCGCTCGTGGACTCTTCATGAGGCAGTGATTTTCTTGATCATGTAGTATCAAAGGCAAGCAGATCGCTTGGAGCCCGTTGCTTTCTTTCTGCTAGCTATATTACATGTATCTAGTTAAGAAAGGAAAGAAAAAAAACAAAGATAGTAGGGAAATGGCTAGAGTAGCAGAGAAGGATATCGAGTTTATTGAAACCATAGCAAATAAAAAAAAGGCCAAGAGCCGGGGAAACGAGGAAGAAATGCACTGTAACAGCGACATTTCGCTATAGTGTGTACTCCTTGCATTCATATCAACAATTAATTTTTACGTTTTTTGACATTCATTTACATGTATGGCCCTGGTCGGGCTATTGCAGTACGCGTGACCTTCAAAGAATTTCAAGGCGATCAGATCAAAGAGTGCTTCTAACACTCGATTTGCTCGAGATGAAAAAAAAAAGATCAAGATTTTAGAAAGAAAACGCCGGTTTGCTTGTCAACATTCATCTTCCCTTTCTCTTTCTCTTTTATCTCCTCGTTTACCTGCTTCCCCGCATTCCCCCATCTTGGGAACATCAAAAGTTGTTGAAGGATAGCTAGGCATCGTTCATAAGTTCGTTCATAAAATGAAATTAATATTAAAAATAAAAAAGGCCAGACGAACATGTTCTTGTCACAAATTCGGCAATAAAATGATACCGGGCTTTTTTTTTTTATGTTGTACACTAAAGTTAAAAAAAATGAAATCATAAAATGTAATAAGGCTAGATAGATTAAGAGAACAAAAATTAGCTACCGGGTTTAAAAATAATATGCAAGACGACAGCCGGAAAAACATGATGTCATCCGGGACTTTTTATGGCAAAGTGTTCAACTAGAGTTGAATCTAAGCTAGATAAATAGCAATGGGAAGTCTATATATATGCAGTTACCGCTCTTGCCTATACATTTATACATGATATGCATTTAAAATATACAAAGAGAACAACAATGTCTCCGGAGCCGACAAGAAGGGGAAAGAGAAAAAAATAAAATAACAAAGGCGGGGAAGAGAAAAGAAATGCCACAGTTTCAAAGCCTCATCTTAAATCAAACTGCTGATGTGTTATCTTTCCCCCCCCCCCTCAAAAAATAATAAAAGAATAAAATCTAGCCTAACAAGTTTCCAACTGTTTTCTCGATGATGTAGCAACTCTAGGGAAGTCCTATCTTTTTTTGTTTTCTGACGTTCTCAGCTGACCTGTTGCATGACAAGAGAAAGAGAAACCTTGTTGTTGTTTTTTCTTAATCAGGAGGAAACAAAAAGACCAGTCAGTGTCAATGCCGGATATTGGTCGGGTGTGACGCGGGGTCACATTAAGTAGCAGTGGAAAGATGGAAAAAAAGGACAGAACATCAAAGACCAGAGACCAGACTGTTGTACCCGACTATCGCTTCGACATGATCGAGGGCCATAGCCCATTTCAAGGGAGTAGAAGTAGAGAATATAGTATTAATTTGCAAGATATCGAATGTCGTCACACCATATAAACCAAGAGAGAACGAAGAGAGACTATGCTGACGGTCTAATCTATAAACTGGCAAAAATGAGAAGAAATAAGGGGAAAAAAGAACGGATATTAAGTCTATAGGGCGGTTGCACAGTAAAACAAATACAAAAGAAAAAAGAAAAAAGAAAAAAGAAAAAAGAAAAAAAAAAGACAACAAACTCTAGCTTTGATATAAAAAGAAGGGAATTAAAAAAAAGAAATAAAAAGACCCAAGAATCAGGACTAAACAAAGCCCTGTCTGATATTGTGTTTCCTTTTCGGCCCGTTCAGGCTGAGCCCAACTAGACTGGCATGCCTAGGAAAAGAGAAATAAATAAATAATAAATAATAAACCACCCAGCTATATAAAAAAAGATAGAGCCAGGGTAGAGACTTTTATATTCTTTTCTTTTTTCTCTCGTGTCCTTTGCGTTCATTGCATAATCTGTCTCATTCTTTGTACTAGACTGAATAGACAAATCAAAGTCGGACTTTATGGCGTGACCCTAGTCCGTTGATCGTCCTATTCCCTTTCTTTGGCCCCATGATGAGCACTTGGAATTCTCATCACTACTAATTACTCAACGTGAAAATGGACGGATACAAGGAGAGAGAGAGAGAGAAGATCAAAATGTGAGAGAGTTGTGTGTGCATACGTAGTAGAAAAGCACAGCAAAAATGTGTAATAAGCATAAGAAAAAGATTGAAACAAGAAACAACAGGATAATATCGTGAGAAGAACTGAAAAGAAAAAAACAATATCAAATATAAATCCGTCAAATATAAACGCCAGTTGCCAAAAGCCAAAAGCCCCGAAGAGATATGTGTTTCCCAAAATGTTAAAATAAACAATACAGTAAGAAAAAAAATAAGAAAAAGACATAGATATACCCAGTAAGATAAAACAATAACGCTCTAATGATAAACCCGCGAAATGATTTCGTACCGTCGAGACCAACCACGACATATGGACAAGCGATCCAAGAGAAAAAAAAAGAAGAAAAAAGGCTAAATATGTGTGAAGAAACAGAATCGGAAATGCGTAGCGAAGAGAGGAGAGATACGAAGCTGGCCGGATAGCATGGCTACCGCGTGCGTGAGAGGAGATATTTATGTGTGTTCACTAGTGTAGTGTGTTTACTAGTGTGTAGTAGGAGCCTCAGCAACAGGTGTGTTTAGTATACACTGACTAGCTTAGCTAGCTCACAGCTCACCAATGCTGAACAAGCCGCCTGTCCTGCCCTGTCCATGGCCCTGCTGCTGATGTTGTTGCTGATGTTGGCCGAACTGGACAATGGGCACTCCGGTGTTGCTCTCTAACAACTCACGAACAGGAGACAGGTTGTTGTGAGGAGTCGTTGGCACTGGAAGCTTGCGCTGAGACGCATCAGGTCGGTTGATGATGTCGATCAGTGACATGCCCGACTTGCGAGGTCCCATAGGGCTAGCTGTGCCAGGAGCGTGGTGGTTGGCAGTCTGCGGGTTTTGCGACAGTGCAGCGCTCATCGGATCCTGAGACGGCTCCAGTGGAGGCAGAGGCGGAGGCTGGTGGTTCTGAGTGAGAGATAGATTGCGGATGGCTGGCAGGTGGTTATTCTGCTGGTCCATCATCTGAAACGGACGCATGCGTGGTGACTGTGCTGGCGTGGCCACCGGCGTATGCTCGGGAGTAGGCGACGGCGAGTCATGCTGCGAGAAAGTTGGCGACGAAGGGGCGGTGCTGTTGGGCGAGTTGGGCCGCGATCTCTTGGGCTGGCGGTAGGCGTGACGGCCGTAGTGGTCGTCGTTATGGTCGTCGTATGAGTGCGAGCGCGACATGTGATATGGAGCCAGACCAATGCTGAACGGAGCGCCACTGGAACTTGAACCACCGCTGCTGTTGGCGTGGCTGTGGCCGTGGCCGTGGCTCATTCCACCCATATACAGGCCAAACTGGCTGTTCGGATTTGAGCGACCCGAGAAGTTCTTGTTGTGGGCATAGTGCATGTTTCGTGTAGCGCTGTTCCCGCCGTTAAGCATGCCGTATAGGTTGCTAGTTGAGCTGCTAGTCGGCAGTGGCGCATCACGCTCGACTTGGTTGGCTGCGCGAGCGAGCATCGTGATGTCCATGTGTGAAGCTGAGGTTTGAATGCCGCGCGCATAGGGGTTCAGCGGCGATGGGTATTGAGTGAGCACAGAGACATTGTGTGGGGGTGACACATTGGGCGACACCATGGCTGAGCCAGGCGCAGAGCGGATAGCTCGTGGCGCCGGTGGAGGCATCATGCCCTCGGGGCCTTGCTGGTGAAGGTGGCCGTGGTGGGCTTGGGCTTGGGCCTGGGCCTGGGCCTGGGCAGAAGAAGCCTGTGTCTGAGCCTGAGCTAGTGCCTGGGCTTGCGCTTGAGCTTGAGCTTGAACTTGAGCGACCGCAGCGGCGTTAGCCATATGTTGCTGCTGGGCCTGGGCAGCCTTGTTTCCCCGGCGCGAGTTGGGGTTGCTGTGGATGCGGGTGTGGCGGGTGAGTTCATCGGAGCGTGAGAAGCGCTTGCTACAGCCCGGGTGTGTGCAAGCATGTGGCTTCTCGCCAGTATGCGTGCGGATGTGACGGGTCTGGTGCTCCAGGCGGTGGAAGGCCTTGTCGCACATAGTGCACTTGTATGGCCGAGGCAGTTCGTTGCTAGCTGGCGTGCTGCTGCCGCTGCTGTTGTTGCTGGAACTGTGGTCGATGGTGCCGTTCTTGGCGGCAGCGGCATTGGCAGCCTCGGCCAGAGGGCCGTTGGGCTTCAACAGAGCCGAGATTGACGAGTTGGAAGCCATGTCGGAGAGAGGAGTAGACGCTCCGGAGCTGCTGGCTGAGCTGTTGACGGAGGATGCGGCTGAAGATGTAGCAGAACCCGAGTTGGACGGGTGCAGCAGATTGGCGAAATCTACCGCGGACGAAGATCGTTTCATGTGATCAGGTTGATAGGGGAGAAGGTCGCTATGTGCGGAGGAGGAGGAGACAGATCTCTGATGATAGAAACCAACAAGCAGCGGTGCGGAGGCCACTGGGCTTGTGAGCGAGCAGCTAAAGATGAACGCTGGCGATGATAGGATAGATGACGAAGCGGGATAGATGCCGGATCGATAGCAGTAAGAGATGAATGGAATCGATACAAGACGGCAGAGGACGATCGTTCTAGTCGATGGCGATGATTATTGCGTTGATGTGGATGAGGCTGAAATATTGTTCACGATAATGTTATGGAGAAGATTTGGTTTGAAGTGATTCGCGATAGCATGAGAAGTATGGCAAGAACAGGAGCGGGAAACGGGAAACTGCTCTTTGTGGAGGAGGACGGGGCAACTGCCTTTATACCAACTCCTGCCCCAGATAACACGCCCAGACAAAAAAAAATTGAATAAAAAAAGAATAAAACAATATGGTATTACAAGCCAATATGGAAATCTGCCTGAGCAAAACGAAATGCCAGGCCTCGTCCTTCAACTCACACACACTTTCTCTCTTGTTCTCTTTGCTTTCCCTCTTCTCACGAAGGAAGCCGCGATAGATTTACAGGCCTCGATAAAATACCCCGGCTTTGATCGAGCCGCCAAAATCGCACACCCTCACCCACCCTGCACTGTAGCACTATCTGGTTTCTTTTGTTTTTTTGTTTTTTTCCAACTTGCACTTGCCTAGACTGTTGTTGCAGGGGTATCTCGATGGATCCCCACCCTTCTGAGTGGGGAGAAGAATAGATCGGTCTGGGGGTGTGGCAATAGAACGCGCTGCTGTGTATCTAGAAAGAGTACCAGCAAGCAGAATGACAACAAGCCCCCTCCCCTCTCTCTCCCCAGAGCCAAAAAGAATAACACATAATAATACCGATATTCCAGAGAAAAAAACACTCAGAAAAAGGGAACCCGACAACCGGCCTGCTGCCAGCCGACGACAAAGAAAGGGGGGCGTGTCGACGAGCCTCATCTTGGCTCTGGGCCAGTAGTTGCTTTTCTCATAAAATGAATAGAAAAGAAAGAGACGACACCGCCAAAAGCGAACCTCTTGCCTTCTTACCTTCCATTTTCCATTCTCCATTCTCCATTCTCCATTCATTCTGCCTACCCTCCCCACAGAAAGAGGGACTGGGCGGCCGCTTTTCGGTAACTGCAACTACAACAGGCTGACCTCCTACCATTTCATGTATCAACCCCTTTTGGTGCCTGCGTTTGCCGAAAATAAATAAGAAAATAAAAAATAAAAAATAAAACAAATAAGCTGGCCAAGGATCGTGATAGCAAACCCAAGGAGATGAAAGAAAGAGAACCTTCACGATTAGGAATCCGGTTTTTGATCAAGTCAGAGTCAGTACTGATAGATGGACGAAAGGGGGGCGTGTTCTTTTCTCTCCACGTTGGGACTAATTGTAGCTTCTTTTGCCATTCTCTGTAGATTGCCAAAAAAAAAAAAAAAAAAAAAAAACTACACCAAAATGGGGGCGTGCTTGGATCAGA
The DNA here is from genome assembly GCA_004009845.1 of Davidsoniella eucalypti. Lineage (NCBI taxonomy): Eukaryota > Fungi > Ascomycota > Sordariomycetes > Microascales > Ceratocystidaceae > Davidsoniella > Davidsoniella eucalypti. The sequence continues at coordinate 135,241 of RMBW01000043.1, read as the reverse complement.
GGTCCAAAATGCCAAGAGAGAATAAAGAAATTCAAGAAATTATGACGGTGTTTGTTTAGGCTAGAGCGGAGCCGCCCCGAATTATGGAATGGAAGAAGATGGGTTCTAAATTCTGAGAGAAGCAAGAACAAAATCTGACGATAATAGGACAACTTACAAAAGACGTTTAGCCAATATACTTCAGGATCTCCGCTGTGTCCGATAAATCGTAACCAAGTGAAAGAAAAATGAAAGAAAAAAAAGGAAGCAATAATAGTCGACGCAGAGGGCCAAAAGACACAGAGTATGGATAACAATAGGCCTGATATGGAATCTCCTCACTCTTCCTAGTCACTTTTCTTTTTTTTCACTTCCCCGGCTCTCCTGTGCACCTTCGTCTCTTTCCTGCATCATTCCAGAGGATAAAGTGTCACTTGCTACATGCATCGCCATCATTTCGTTCCGCCCGGGTTCTCCAGGATGCTTCTTTCTATAGAGCACACCAGCTCAGCCATCTTCGTGGGGGTTTCGCTGTGGGATGCCATGCTCGATATTTGGTGCTATTTCCTTGGCTTGGCTACTGTGACTTCATAATACATACTGATATGTCTGAAGTTCATACTACAGCGCACGGAGCAGAGTGAGAGACGATGGGTTGGTTGGGCAAATCACACGTACTGTCTTTCTTTTCTATGTTGCCTTTCGGATCATTCGCCCTGATAGATAACAAGGAGAGAACAAAGGGTAAATGTGATCACAATGGTCATTGCCTCTGACAATAGTAGAGCATGACGATGACGGCTAAGCGGCTCAGATAGCCCCAGCTGACTCGTCTACCCACCTACTGTAGACAGGGTTAAGTTTTGTCGTGGGATCAGCGTGCAGATCGGTCTCTTGCAAGTAACTCGCTGTCCTCGACATGTACCTACTCAAGTTTCCCCACTTTTAAAATTCCCCGCTTTTCTGAACAAAAGTTATCCTTTTACACCTTTTTTCTCCTTATAACACAACACAATTATAAAACAATACAAATATATCACCAGACCATTATACTAATATACTACTATACAACTTGACTATTATACTACTTGACCACCATACAACTACTAATCGCAACAAATTTCATCACTGTCCTTCTTGTTAGTCAACTAAGGCCTCTAGATGATGATCATTTTCCTGATTATAGAAATAAACAAGGGATTGTTAATGATAATGTTGACATCGGTTAATACAGTGTATAGTACAGTTATAATACCGTGTACATGTCGAGAATAAACAGTTACTTGCAAGAGACCGATCTGCACGCTGATCCCACGACAAAACTTAACCCTGTCTACAGTATATCTGTCTTCTCTTCTATTCTCTATTCCCTCGGCCAGTCAGCTTCTGCGGAAGACCGTATCCCGTTAGTCTCCATTAGCTTAGCTGTTCTCAGGCATCGATAGCTCCGAGCCCTATTTGTTAAGCCCTGTTTACACCAGTTGGGATTGATACAGCAAAAAAAAAAAAGCATGCTTCTTATGGCGTGTCCAACCCTATGTCCAACCCTAACCACGTATGCTTAAGCCACTGTTATCTGTTATCTCCATAGTAAGCATTCTCATGCCCCGACCAATTAAAACGTATAGCTGGCTCTCGTGATGAGCCATGGCACTCGTATCGTATAAAGCCAAGAAAGAAAAGGAACGGTAGCCGCCAAGACGAAAGCTTCACAGCAGGTTCCTCTTTAGGGCGGCGGGGATAATCCAGGCTCTTTTCAGGCCGAACAAGAAAAGGATAGGCATGCAAGAAGAAGCAACGCTCGGACAGCCGCTTTGCTCCCTTTCACATGTGTCAAGATGTGATTTCAAAAGGGCTAGAGAGACGCTGGTTTTAGTCGCTATTCTCGATGCGGCTCACTGGCTTGAATTGTCTACATGTACCCTTAAAATAAAGACTCTGGCTGTTGAAAATGAGACTTTATGGAATGTACGGAATGTGACGCTGCTGGGCTGTAACTTCCGATGCCTTCCCCAGATCTAGACCCGGCTCTTTTTGCTGATAGCTCGATGTACTATTTCTTTCTTTTTGCTGTTATCGCCATGCCGAGGAGAAAAGGTGTGTGTGTTTGGTTTGGCATATCGTTTCCAATATACCCAGGATGCCGCTGATTCGACTTTTTCATTGGGCAGCAATAGTAGAACTGATTGGGATATGTCTGTGTGCTCTAGAAAGTAAAGCCACTACTTTTCTAGCTACCAGGCTATATTCTATATCATGTGTTGCGTATTACGTGGGTTGTGTGTGCTGTTATACTCCAGAACTCCAGAACTCCAGATACGTCGTGCTTACTATTGCTACTATTCACTATTGTATTTATTCGGGTGTATGAGTAAGCTGCCCTGTAAAAAAAAAAAAGATAAGAAACAAGAACAAGAAGGGAAGGCATACCAGGAAAATAAAAATAAAAAGGTTAGAAAGAGCGAGAAGGGAGGACCAGTAAAGTGGGATCTTGCTGGCTCCATTATAATTCCCAATTGAGTTAACAATTCCAGTCGGAATAATTGCTCTAGAATATTTTTTTTGTACTTGGCTCAGCGGACTTTTTTTTTGTTCGTTTGTTCGCCGAGTTTTCTTATCACTATAGTCTTTATCTATGACTTTTTTGGCCAAGTCTATATATATTGATGAGTTATTAGCGTATGCTATTCTCGGCATGGCATGAACATTTGATTCCCTGCTCTACCTATCTGTATCTGGTACATCCGGGGTTATTTCTCCTTTGCCAACTAAGCTAGCTAGGCTAGTACTCACAAAAGAGAAATGATGGGGGGATTGGAGGGGGAAAAATCCGGGGTCGTGGCATATCATAATTGGCGGCAAACATCCATTATAAGTAACAGCAGCAGCAGCGGCGTCTGATCACTGAAGAATAATTCTTAACAGAGCCTCCTTACAAGATTAAAGCAGAATTGAATAGCTGATTAAAAACTCATGCGATATGTCAATACAATTCTGCGTTTCTTTCGGTTTCGCTTCTTGAAAAGAGGAAATATCCGACAAACGCATCGATTACTGCAGACAAACCACCTGTTCGTACAAATAAAAGTATGGCTTTACTCATCAGCCTTTTGGACTCAGGTCGGCGGACTGATAAGGAAGACTGTTGTGTATTAAGTGTATCATGACTTCTGGCCTGTCCTTTTTGGCCTTTGCGGTGTGCCGTTTCTCTGTCTTTGCTTGACTATATACCCTGGTTTTCATCGTAGCCCCAAAGAAAGGAACGCTTCCCCAAGTAAAAACAATTATACAACACTATCGTCACCCGGAATATACGAAACCAGCTATAAGTTCCAGTCTCATTATCTCCTTCCTCTTGGTCTGTGTAGTTTTGCCGAAGTAGAGCCTGTTTAAGAACCTCGGCTAATAAACCATCCCCCATATTCAGAAAAAATGAATTGAACCAACTGACAAAATATAGAAAAGAAAAAAGAAAAAAAAAAAGAAGAGCATCCTTTCGGTCTACTAGAATGTCTCACGACAGGATAAGAGAAATAGAGAAAACTGACTTTCTTTCTTTGCTTCGCTAAGCCAAGAAAAAAAAAGAGAGAAAGTTGCCTCGATTTCACCTGAGCCATACATACAGTGTTTACAAGAAGAGAAGAGGAGAAGATAACAAAACAAAAAGGAAATAGGTATCATGCCCGGATTAGGCTGTTTACCATCGTGGTCTAGACCGACTTCCCAAATTCTTCTTTTGTATTTGTTTCACCGGGTTGAAGCAGGATATAATTACGCATACATACATGATAATAAGGGGACGTACATGTACATGTATGTACACATGCTGAGTAAACACTGCAGAAAAAAAAAAAGGTAATAAATTAGGGTTCAACAACGGAGATGGTAATTTTGCTAGGAGACGAAATGGCATGGACTGACTAGACACTAGAAAGGCGAGCTTAGTTGAGAATGACGTATCAACCATTTTGCAAAGGAGTCTAGAAGAAGCCTGGAGATTTAGGGTGGATTTCTTTGAGAAGGGCCGTTCAAGAGCGGGTCTCCGATATGGAAAATATAGTATCAAAGTTCAACATCAACAATGAAAGTTAGGGAAAGGATTCTTATAGGCACAACTGTTTCTTACTACCGTTTTTATTATTTATAAGGAGCGCTAGACTAAAGAACTACCGATTAAATGGTATTGTCCGAACTAGAGATGATGAAGCATGAGATTGAACCAAGAACTTGTGTATGTTTTCTCATACAAAATGAGTGCCTCAGTTTATAAAATGTGCATTTTTCTATGTTTGTTTTTTTTTCTAGAGGAAGGAAGCCCCCAAATGTCTTTGCCAAGAGAAAATGGGATGCAATGGCGTGTTCCTAATCAGGCAATAGCCGTCCCGCCGAGCCAATCAACGTTTATTGGAGTGGTTCGCTGTTTCTGTTTCTGTTTCTGCCTTCTCTATGCCGGCATGGCGGCAATTGCTGGTTGGATTGGTTGTGGTTGTATCTATCTGCATATTTGCATATCTGCATATGCTTTTTCTTCTTATATGAATACAAATAACATGAATATCCATCAACAGCATCGTGATTGAATTTATATGCGTTTTGTCTCCACCTCAACACTTTGATTGTAGACTTTTTGATATTTGTTTATCCTTTGGCGACTAAAAGTTTACTCCTCATCGTTGTCTCGGCTATGATTTCATGTGTTCTCTTGTTTGCCTTTCTCTTTACTATAGCAGCATTGTTTCTTCATATACTCAACAAAAAATATGCCACCGCTAAGCCCAACGCGTCAAAAGCTTAGTTGACTCAGATGCTTCAAGAGACACATATTGATGCCTTGTAGGATGAGAAAAAACAAAGACGGCAAAGAAAAAAAGGGTAATTGTGCTGTTGGCTGTGTTGATGCTGTGTTACAACAACAAACGGCCCAAAGAAATACTAATTAAAAAAAAAGGTGTACATTTGGGGCTTCAAGGCTGAAACGGTAACGTAATCTCGGCCCTGTTTTTTCTTTTGGTCCGCTGTTGCCACTGCTAGCACTACCTAGGTCAAGTTCGAATTGTCTCCTGATAACAGATCAAAGCTGTATGTTCTGTATACGATGTATTAGTATCTGTACATGCGGGAAGAACTTCACCTTCTGTATGAAGGCTTTACGGGTTGGTGTGATGTGATAGCCAATGAATAGAGCCAGCCAGCTAATAATCATGCAAAAAGCCGTCGAGACTAGGGATCTTTTTGTGGTTATTGGCTGCTTAGGAGGTTCCGCTGCTTTATTTTATTTTATTATTATGCAGTTGATATCAATCATAGCCCGTGATGTTCCGTTCCAAGTTAACAATCCTGTTCCTCTTAGCTGTCTGTTCTTTTCTTTAGGGTCTACATATGTCTTATCTGTATACAGATATAGCAACGTGTTGCTTAATAGTCATCCAAGAAAGGTACCGAATAAAGGGCCGGCTTATAGCCCGATCCAGCTGTAGCTTGATTGATTCCATATCCCACCACCACCATTCGAAAACATAAAAAAAGATACGTCTACTGTCAAATACCAGACCAGTACTGGTGCTACTTGCTACCATGCCTTTCAGGATGCTACTTTGGCATCAGCCGGCGTGGGGGGCCACGCAAGAACAGGAAAGGAGAACCAGAATAGAGAGAGTCAGTTTATCTCGGACTGCATATTTCAAGTAGTATCTATCTGTATTGAATGGTAGGCCATGTCAGTACATATATCTGTGTATAAGAATAAAATAGACCGTGACCCCACTCACAAAACAAGTCCAAACCTAGCCGTAGAACCAGCCGGAAGGTCAGCCCAATTAAATAACGAAAATAAGAAGAGCACGATAATAGCATAGTCATGATCATATAACTAGCGAACATGGCGTGGTTTACGAATCGTTGTTTGCACGTTATACTCGTTTCCTGTAGAGAGAGCAAAATGTGCTTCTTTTTAGTTACTTCTTTACCCTTCCAATATCCCTTACAAGCCAACCTCCGTGTTCATTGTTTCTTCGTCTTTATAAATCTCCGTGCTAAACCATAAACCCGGGGCCCCCTTATTTAATACCTGCTTCTAGGCTCTGTAGGAGGCCTTGAATGGTCAAAGCAAACGCACTTGAGTGTATCCTCGTTTCTTTCGTCTTGTCAAACAAATTGAATCGTATGGTTAAATTAGCCCGGCTTCTTTTTTTTGCACGTTGTATCGATTGATTTCCCCCAGAATCATGAAAATATTAACAAGCAAACACGAAAAGAACATGCATGGAATAGCTTCAAAAAAAGGTCAAGAAAAAAATAATTCCTTTTTTCTTTTATTTTCTTTTACTTTTTGGCTAGTTTTGATTCCTCGGTATATTTTTCCCCGCATACTTGTTTATTGCAACTCTAGATCTGTTTACCAATCAGCCTGTATCTCAATCTCGTCTCATTTTATCGACAGCTGGCCTGATACTCTCACCATTTTCAAAAGAGTGTATTCTTTTGAACGCCGAAAGAAAATAAAAAAGGCGCTCGAAATACTGTGCATTATTTCGTGACAAAGTCAATATATCCGATATCGGGACTCTTTTTTTTATTTTCTCTGTTGCTTAATTGATGAGGTACTAGTATTGTTTTTTCCAAAAACTCCAATTACCCAATTTCGGCTTGGATTTTCAGCTCTCGGCAGTTACGCATTTGTGATGCTCGAATTTGAAGATCACCTTGAATCCTACTATGCCAAGTACAACCCTATTCTGCTCGGCATAACCCTATTGTTTGCCTTGGTATCCTTTCGCTTAACGTACCACCTCTTGAGGAGTGTCTTGCAACCAACATCCAGCCATGTGTAAACAAGAACTTCACCGCTTGTTTTTTTCTGTGAATATGTTTTTTCTCTTTCTTGTTTAAGAAGTAAATAAGCAATCATAGTTTCATTTATACCCAACGATTCGATGCAACGCTGTGCTCTATGCTACTAATTTATTTAAATAGCCCCTTATATAACTATATATATCGCACACAAACAGCTCCCAATCAATATCGACGCCTTGGCAATTCTGAGCTACATACATACATACATACGTATACGCAAGTACAACTAGATAGGACCCCTGTTACTAGTGCTACTGGGTGATTAAGTATTCTCCTCCTAAACCTCCTAAATCGACTTGGTTGGTATACGCGAACAACAGAAATCCCCCATTTTCCCAGGCATTCTACAACTTGATCATCGACCCTTGTAGAGGTCATGCAATGTAGCAGTGTTTTGATGTATGTATTGTAGATCCCCTGAGGGAATGTCTATACATATACCTGTATACATGTACGTACAGACTACATATGTATCTTTGGTGTCTATATCTGGCTCGAGCAAGTAACAAACACACAAAGTGCGAAAGTCTTCCTGCCTCTTCCCCCCTTCCGCTTGTGTCTCGTTTCTGTACTCCTGTCAAATTGCAGCTTTTCCAGCTTTTTTTTTCTTACACCGTTGTCCATCGTTTCGCCTGTTTTTTTTGGCCTTGTCTTTGATGCTACAGAACAGATATAGTCATAGGACATCAAAGACGAATATCATGAGTAGAGAGGATATTGATAATAAAAAGAGACTGGTCATCTTGTTACATTTTTTGGTATGGGAAGGACAAGCCGAGGTAGGGCATGGCCAGGCGAGATCTAAGACTTCTTACTTTGAAGACAGATAGTAATTGCTGCTGTTGAATTTCAGTGCGACTTTTCAACCGAACAGAGCCGGGCTGTTTTCTTTTTTCTCTTGACGAATCGTGTATTCGATATCCGAAGGCGACAGATAAACCCCTGGACATATAGAAGAACCCTAGAGCTTATAATTTCAATATCATGGTTCTTCACCGCATGCCATGATATAGAAAATACGGATTGTGTGCTACATCAAGAATAACTCACGGGCTATTTGTTGTCAAGCGAGAGAGGCTGAAATCCCATGTCTTGGACGTTATATTGACATAGCTACCAGAATAACATGATATAATAATAGCAGAGGGAGAAACCGGCCCGCTGGGATCGTTTCCGTGAGGTTTAGTGCAATGGACCGACCCAGGAATGAAAGACAACGATCTATCAAGCATCGATGGCCGTTTCTTCTTCCTCCGAATATACCAAAAGCGGTCGTTTTTTTGATTGAGGCGTAGGCGATTTTTGACAACGCCATGTTTGATGGCGCCTGCCAGATAAGACGATTCACATACTTGCACGTGATACACGATACACGTGACGCAAGCCGTTGATTGTTCCTTTTTTGATCGGTCAACTTTTGACGACAACTGTTCAACAAGGAGAAAATAGGAAAAGAAAGCAAGTATTGGCGCGAGACAATACCGATATGCCCCATATAAGCCGTGATTCTACGCGGAGAAGGAAAAAAAAAAGTTTCGCAATGGCTACGAAGATGTAAGTGGATCCCGATTTAGGGTTCGAGTCTGTGCGTAACTAAAACAACACTGTAAGGTAATGAATGAATGCTCCTATGTTTTTTTCTCCTACTAACTAGCATGACGATGGTCCTTTATACGAGTGGAAGACTCTCTCATAGTAGCACGTCCAATTCTTTTATAAGACTGGGAGGACATATCACCGGACCTGTTTCATGTCTATATCGCTGGAGTCAGTCGCAGTCTAGTGTATAGTCCGTCGAGTAGCTCAGACTCGGGATGTCCTCCCGGACAATCACCTTTACATTAACAAGACCTAGCTGGTTACTACCAGGGCGTATCTAATGATACTGTACACAGAGACAAATCCAGCTACTCACTTCTAATGAACGAATCAGAGTCGATACTTTGGATACGTTTTTAGGATATATTGCTCTTATGTAACAGTACGCAAGCATAATAACGATAGGCTAATCAATTACGAAGCTAAGAGCAAGACATTGGCGGTACTTATGCTACTGGGGAAAAGCTATGCCCGTGATTGAAAGAAACATGACATCTGGTATACTTGATGTCTTTTTTTGCCACATAGTCTAGACTCATCTTACTCTGTATTACCGCCGTGGAGGTGTATTCGTAATATACAAATTCTGGGTGAACTATAGTCTGTAGTAATGGGCTGATACCATGGATGAGTAGGCGGTATATTGATGAAGGTGTTATTCGTGATGGTTGGAGAACAGAATGACGAAAGATCTTGTGTATCTGTATCTTTGATTTGGCAAAACATATTCGTTGGGTTCATATCGTATAAGTACCGAGATATGTCTTATCACATAATCATGAGTAAATGTCCCGCAAGAGGGGGGGGGGGATGGATGAATATATTGAGCCTAGAAAATGTACATATTATACTAAGATGTGTTTAGCGACTTTTGACATCACATGGGATGTATCACTACCGTACTAAGTGTATATCAGCTACAAGATACAAGACTAACTTTACCTGCCATGTGGGAATTTGGGGAGTTAGTAGTTGTACATGCCAATTTTCCCCGGCTCACAGTGGTCTCATTACCCATTTATTCGATAATATATGAATAGTAATGTATGGGACGTATCATTGCCGTGCTATGTCAACTACAAGATACAAAACCAGAACACGGATGACATAGACTGATTGGTACGGATATAAGCTAGACATATCTGTTATCTTCTCTTAGCTAACGGCCAATGATAGACTTTGAACGAAGTAAGGGACTATATATACGTTACAACAGGCTAAATAAATGTATACACTTTCAGTAGATACGTGTAGACACGGAAACTCAGCGCGGCTCAATAAGGCGACATCATTGTCCATTTTTGGCAAAGAAATAACAAAGGAAAGATGAGGGATGTGGGTGGTAGATTTAGTGCGGCCAATAATGAGTAAGAATTGGATAGATGAAAAAGGCTGTTGAAACCTAGTAGGTAGGCCGTCAGACCGTCAACGTATCTGTATAATACGTATTCTGTAACGTGTATTTCTTTGCCCCCCTTCGAGGGTAGTATTTCCTTACGACAAAGTTGTAGCTTTATACTGCCTTTGTTTCAACGTAGCTCTCTTGCGGGGAGTAGTTCAAACGGGTTATCAATGAAGGTGGTCCCACGGAAAGTGAGAAATATGTATCTACTGATATGTATGTTGATACTGACGAGGCGGCCACTCAAGCAATACCTCTGTCTGACGAGCTTAAGGACTCGGTCAAGAAGTAGTTCAAGACTGACGAGACATTTCATTTTGGAATTTTGTATCGATTCTGGCAAACCCTATTTTAGGGTTTGCCATTTACATTGAGTTCTCATTTCACATTTCATTGAGTCAAAGATGAGGGAATGGGGTAAAATAAAGGCACGAACAAAGCCGATCAGACGATGGTCCGTGAGCTGCCAGAGAAAAAAAAGAATAATAATACAATGAATGATAAAATGAAAGTAGCAGAGCCTCCCCAATAAAGAAACGGACTAGGGATAAGCGATTGAACAAAACGCAAGGCATAATATATTTGTAGCAAAAAAAAAAAAAAAAAAAAAAAAGGCTTAAAATGCGGAGGTTTATCAGATGGGCCCGAAGAGACGCCGGTCTTGAGGTCAGTGCTTTATTTGTGTTTTATATTATGATGACGATAACGAACCAAGGTATGGCGAATAACGCATAGATTTGCCGGGACGAGGCTATGTATATTTTTTGTGCTTTTTTTTTTACTGATGTTTTGGCTGGTATACAGGACTGTATTATATGCCAACAGATCTGTATTCTGTACTGGATATACCGTTGATTTATTCTTGGCATCAAATTTGAATTCGACACTCGGAACACACTGACCCTCCATAGATGTAGAAATATTGATTAAATAAAAAGAAATACTTCAGATAGACCCATCGTTTGCAAATCTTTAATCTTTTTTCCCCTCCCCCCCCAGGCTCCATTATAAGTTGCAGGAGCCGCAGAGCCTCAAAATCTTTTTCTGGATACCAATCGGATAAGTCATCCATACACATGAGATAAACCCATACAGAGATTTCTTGTGATAAAGAAGAGTCCGCGCGCCTTGAGCCTCGGGCTTGCCAAGTCTGTGAAAGAAGGGGAAAGGGGAAGGCTATACTAAAAGACCAGAAGAATTTAAAGAATCACTAAGAATTCAGTAAAGCCGAGAACTAGCAGAAATGCGGTGGGAAAAGGCTAGACATGGCTTGTATTTTTCCTTCTTTTCTTTTCGGCTTACTCAATATCGGCTAGTTCAATTCTTTTTTAGAGCCATGACCATTTTTTCTTTCTTATTTTCCTTTAGAGGTTCTTTTTTTTTTTTTTTTTTTTTTTCCTGCAAGGAACCCCCCGCGATTGAGGCTCAAATTTTGAACGGCTTTTTTTGTTTTTCCACACTAAACTACAAGTGTCATAATTTTACGCCCATTTTTTTATTTGTTGGTAAAGAAAATTCTTTTGCCTTACGGCGTTCTTATTTTACCTCTTAAAAAATTGAGGCTCAACTGTGATTAAAAAAACAATCACACGCTTATGTGACCCAAAAAGACTTGTGATGTAAGCCTATGTATATTTCTAAAACTGATATCAATGGCTTTTTATGATGATATATGGCGTGTTTAAGGCCCTATTTGTTGTAAAGAAAAAAGACAGAGGGAGATATATATATTTATATATACATATGTAGCTCGCTCTGACTTCGGCGTCTTTCTTCTCTTTAGTAGAATATTCTGTGGTTTTTGTTCTAGCTACATGCAGTTGATAAGTATAAGAAATGCACGCTAGAACATCCGACTATCTAGTTTGTCCCTTCACAAAGCAAGGCTAAGCAAAATAAAAAAAGAAGACTGTCTTTGTCATATTATTGATAGGATCGACAAGGGAAAGTTTATAATTGCCCAGTCGGAGACTAAAATAAGAAACGGCGGCATTACTTCTCTTCCTGTATATTTTCATACTATTTTCATTTCCTCTCACTATCACCCCCCAGGCCAGCTTAAACAAACAAGAGACAAAAGATCAAGGAACTGGCACACAATGGATAATGGCTGCAGCCGATTTTACGTGCATAAACGGCAAAGTTTAGTTGCCATACAGTATGGTATAGGATGTATTTCTGTACAGACACATGTTAGTATGATGTATATGTATTCAAGCTTCCAGACTGTTGGTCTGCTCCGGTAAGGCCCCTTTAGTACAAGTTACCGATATTTATGCAATATAGATGAGTAGGCAATATATGAGAAAAAAGATGTCTTGGTTACAACCTCGTTATTGCCTACCAGGTACACAGATATGTAAAGTGTCTAGGTAAGGGTAGCATTGATACTTACTAACAAGTTAGTTGAGTGTGCACACAGACAACCAATTAGGTAGCCCAAGACTGACGATAATGCTTTGCTGGCATAACTGAAAAGAATAGTAGTAGCAAGTAATGCATATGCAGTCGCATATCTCCGCACTAAAAAGAAGAAAAAATAAAAAGACAGACTCTATCATTTTGTTCCGTTTGCTCTTCTCGGCCCGTCTTTCGAAGAGGCCAATTTTTATTTCTTTTTAGCTAGCAATAGAAGGAAAGAGAAAGAGTACTGTTCTCACATTCTTATCATTAGGCCCCAAATATGGGAGAAAAGAAATCTGAGGTCCAGAGACAACATTTTCTGGCCTTGAAACTACAGCCAAAGGACTTGTAATATGTGTGTTAGGGTGCTTACAAGGATATGGACTCGACTATAGTATACACTTTCACTGACTGTAAGAGGCTAGCAATATATATGTACATATAGATGCACTTCTTCACTTACACATAGTTCCTACCTATATTCACGAGGCCGTAGACAACTCGCAAATTGTGTGCCATGGTTGTTAGCTCTTGGTGGATTCGTCGTCTTCATCCTCCATTCTTGAGGTGGACAGATGGGCTAGATTTTGTTAGTTCCTGTGCCCCCGGTTGTATTAGTAAAGGCCACGCTAAAGAGAGACAGAAAGAAGAGGACAAGGGAAAATCCTTCATTGCTGGCCTCCCCAGGTCTGTTTCTCTTCCTGCGCATACTAATATACTAACAGACATGTATAGATACAGTATATTCCTTGACCTTCACGGGTAGTCCTTCGGGCAAACTGTGGAGTATGGCAGACCGGAACAGAAGATTTCCTGTCACGAGAAAGGGGGGGTGGGGCGTGTGTGATTTATTGGTAGTTGTACTCAATCTTTTTTCTTTAGTTTATGCCATAGCAATAAATAAGCATGGAAGGACGATGTTCAAGGACCAATAAGCCGCATTCTACATGTATACATATATAAAGATATGTAGGAACTAGGCGGAAAGAGAAATAGGCATGGGCAGACAGAACGAATAAAACAGGTCGTCTCGGTGGCGACGATAGCCAAGAAGAGCGCGAGGGCTCGAACCAAAGGCCAACGGGCGCTGGCTAGTCGGGCTGACTTATCGTCGCGCGCTCGAACAAAGTCACCATGCCAGAACAGAGACAGAGTGACATTACCGGCATTGTACGCCCATGCTGCTGAGCAGTCAGTTTTAGGACGGGCTTCGACGCAACACTGGGTGGAGGCTTGTCATGCATGTTTGTACAGATAGATATATGTACACATGTATGAGAAAGCCGACGGTGACATTTACTACGATGACTGGATTGAAGAACAGAAGTAGCGGTTTTGCACGGCGATACCGAGTCGACACCAAATTATCTCATTTCTCCCCCACCAAAGAAGAAGAAAGGACTGTTATGAGATATCAGCAACATACATAATTTAACAGAAGGGCTAACAAAAGCATCGTGATTGCTTGCTATAGCCTCAAATAGCATTGCGTGCGTATGTTGTTTGGTGTGTATGCTCACATCATTCGGTTGCCAAGAAAGGTCGTTGGCAAAAGAGAATTGAGGCTCAAAATTTCCCCCAGAATCGTCGATCAGTCAAAACTCATCAGCCCATGGGGCAGGCGGTGCTTCTATGCCTTTTTTTTTTTTTTTTTTTTTTCTTCCCCGCCTGGAGGAGGCTCAAGTGCGGTTGCGGCGTGCGTTGTTTTCCGGAATCCTTTCGATAGGCTCACGCACCAGATTGTGGTAGGCCCGCCCATGTTTAGCTACTATAGCTTTCTTCCTGCCCTTCTTTTGTCATGTCCGCTGTGGTTAAGATATGTAGAAGTCAGTCACAGAGCCAAAGTTGCACCTGATAACGTAGTAATTAAAGTCCAGAGTCTGTCTCCTCTCTCTCTATTCCTCTATCGAGTAATGAGGAAACAAGTCGCCGCTTGGATGCACCCCTCTCCCAAAGAGGCAAAGATGCGATAACAAGCTTGCGACTGATATGCTGGGGCAAGGCCGACAGGGAGCAGGTAAGAGACACGCAAAAAGAAGAGATAGAGGGAAAGAAGAAGACGATGCAGGGAATAGCGACAGGGAATACACTCTCAACTGTATCGGCCGTTTGAAGTGTGGAGAAAGAACGATGCTGGCGGGCCAAGCGATTGATTGATTGATTGATTTGTGCTGTGAACTGACTGAATTGAATAATCGAGGGTCGGATGGTCGGTCGAGTTATTTATGATAAGTTGATTGATGGGTCGATTGATTCTGGAAGTCTGACTGGCCTAGTTCTCGGCTGAATTATGAGCCGCGGCCGCCAAGGGTCGATGATTGGACTATCGTGAGACTGGTCCGGTTGTAGCGAGAATAATATGTACATTGGATGTAGCAAAGATAACGAGTGAGGAGAAACTGGCCGAAAATCAAGCTGCAATGAAGACCTTTGACCAGTCGCCTGAGGAAAGATAATCACCGATGATTCGAAAACCTAGTAGACAATGCATTCTGTGATATTTGGGAACTAGGAAGAGCTTCGTAATATGTACCTATGTTTGTTTTCTTGCTAAACGGAGTATCTACAGATATATACCCATAGTTTAGCCGAGTGCAGCTAGAATTTCACGTGACCGCGCGCCTTACAAGTAACCTAGAGCTCCTGTAATGGGACGAACACGGCTGAACCTCGAGATAGTAGTCAACGACGGGATATCTGTTTATTTAGCTCGTATTTACTCCCTTGAAACCGATAAGCAGTCTTTGTGCAGCTGACTATGGATCTTTATCACACAGTCCACGAAGCTGACGTTGCCAATTTCACAATCCCTTCAGAAACCCGTGCGTTTGAGCCTCATACATTGTCTCTATCTACCCATCTGGGGTTTTGGGATTCATATTCATATATCGTCACGCATCTTAAGTCATACTAATACTATACGGACACTCATAGATCGTCTTCCTACCATCTCTGCTGCAGATGCCCTAGATGAGCCAGAGGAAGACTCACTCCAAGGCATCAGCACCGGCTTGGAGGATCTAGATGCCAAACTGGCAGCATCGTCACCTACGAGTTCTGGAACTAGCGGGGCTGAAGCTCCACGTGCCGCAGATGCCGGCGAGGAAGATGGCGGAGACTCCGCAGGTGCAACTAAAAGAAGGCCCAAAGGGGGCCTGCCATTGGGCCAGCTGACTGAGGTCTGGGGACCTCCGGGCATCGGTAAGACGACATTCGGGTAACGACCTCCTACACCAAGCTGATCCCATCGGTCATCGAGTCTTGAGCCCGAGTCTTGAGTCCTGGGGAACCAATGCCACTGTCATATACTGACCAACTCTTAGGATCCAAGCAGCTGCAGAAGCATTAAATGACAAACGTGCTGTCATGTGGGTAGGTCGGTTCATCTCAACGTCCATTGATCATCACATACCCCATATATCTGTCCTCAACGTTCCTCGTTTCTAGGCTCTGCCTAGGGTTTCAAGCAAACTATCGACGCTTGCTTGTACCTCCTTCCTACCTTGTGTAAACGGGATCGGCTTCTCGCGTAACCTTCTTGGGGAATGGTCAGCTGACATCCACAATCTTCTGTGCTTTGTTTCCCCCAATATAGATAGACTGTGATACCCCGCTGTGGGGACCTCGTTTTCTAGATATCCTGAATTCTGTCTACAGATCCAGGCTTTCTCCAGCTGTAGATTCCGGAGACCAGCCTGTAGTGGGAGAAGCTTGTAGACCGCCTCCAGCCACGATTGAATCTAGCCAGGACAACGACGATGATGACACTTACGATACCCAGCCTGAACTGCCAGAGTTTGATTTGGCATCTGCACAGCTGGCTTATTACAAATGCGATACATTGGCCCATGTATTGGCCCTACTATGCAGACCGAATCGCACGCTGCTGCCAAAAGATGTAGCATTAATCGTTGTTGATGGCTTGACATCACTCATCAACTCTACGTTCCCACGTAATCAGGATGACCAAAAATACAAAGGCCCGAAAGGTAGTAAACACTTCCGTTGGTTTGAACGGAAGCCCGTTCAAGTTGAGTCTTGTTCTTATATATTCACATCTTGATATTTTCTAGGCCACAGTCCATCAGCCAAGAGACTACAAGTTTTGCAGACACTCATGAGCGGCTTACAAAAACTTGCAGCAATACAGAAATGCGCAATACTCATTCTCTCCCATTCTGCCACTAAGATGGAGTCGGGACGAGGTGCGCTCCTGGTGCCCGCTATCAGCGGAACGGTCTGGGAGCAGGCAGTGTCTAGTCGCATAGTGTTGTTCAAGGATTGGTTTTGGAGGCCGCTGGACTCCGAGGATGCCCAACGAGGCTATCATTCCTTCGAGGAGGTGACGTTTGTGGGGATCCAGAAGGTTCAAGGACAGACGTCATTAGATGCCATGGATCATCTCATTGGATGTCGGATTGAAAAGGTACGTCTCGCTACTACATCTACATATTACTACATATGCTTGTATAGAATCACATCAACTAATTCTTAGTTTCTAGACTGGGCTGGTGTCGGTAAAAGGCATCGTCAGGGATACAAGCCATGCGCCACTAGAAGCCATTCGCCCGGTATTAGTTGGGCGAGGAGGCGACAACACTTCAGGCAAGCGCAAGATTGGAGAGACAGATTTTGAGATTCCAGACTCGGATGCCGAGGACGAGTATGGCTGGGACGATCGATATAACAACGAGGTCCCACGGCCATCTCAGTGGCATGGCAGCGAGGATCTGATCTTGGAATCCAACCGACTCATAGAAGACGACGATGCTGCGGCTAGCGATGGGGTCGGCGATAGCGAATGTGTTCTCGGTGACCAGAGCAGCAACCACTCTGACAGGGAGGGAGGAGACCATGGTACTACTGGCACCGATACAGGTATAGGTACAGGCACTGATACTGGTACTACTGCTGAAAGCACTGCTGCCACTGCATACAACTATTCAGCGGCAGTGGCAATGGAGGACCATAACGAACATGCCATATCAGGTCATCTATGCGGCCAGGAAGTAGGAAGCCCCCACGGGGATTGGCAGCTGGGGCCGACGCAGGAGCCACCGGGCAGTCCGTTCTACACCAATAGCCAACGGCTTATCCTAAGCTTGGATTACAGCGGTAGTCAAATTGGAGATGGGGTCGGTAGAACAGGGGCAGGCGGAATAGGAGGAAGAGGAGGCTCTACTAACAGCAACAGCAGCCGACCGGCGGACCCTAGCGCGAAGAAAAAGAAGAGCAGCAGTAGCAGCAGACCTCGCAGCAGGCCCAAAGCCGGTCATAGTATGCCCCAGAGGCCTAAACGATGACGATGGGTGGGGGGTTGATCTCTTCTCGCGCTATATCGTTGTTTTCCAGTATTCTACATTTA
This sequence comes from Davidsoniella eucalypti, assembly GCA_004009845.1. NCBI lineage: Eukaryota > Fungi > Ascomycota > Sordariomycetes > Microascales > Ceratocystidaceae > Davidsoniella > Davidsoniella eucalypti. The sequence continues at coordinate 117,641 of RMBW01000043.1, read as the reverse complement.
GAATGGCCCGGGCTTTCTCGTAGCCAGCAGAGAGAAGACAGTTCGATCGGGCAGTTGATTGATAGGCCGGTTCATGCGATGGATGAGCCGCATGGCAACTTGATTGCGGTATATCATATATATATGTAAATAGTATGGGGGAGACGTACTACTAGATCCCCGCAAAGAAAAAGAACAAGTAAAGAAGCTATCGGTTTTCTTTTCAATGCCTATCTAACCTTCCCCATTTCAGCGGATTTAAACGGCGTAGGCCCCGCCAGATGCCCCAAGCGTCACAAGAACGGGGGATATAAAATACAGGATATAAGATATATTAGGACTAATAACAGACTACAAGATGTGCTGTGTGAGATCTAGAACCACACGTTGCCCGGCACATCGGACTCCGTTTCCATTTTAGTTGGTCAACTGGCTGTTTGTATATTAGTATGTATATTATATATATAGCTATGTATATATTGTACTACTAGATCTGGATTTCCGTAATCTTTTGCCTGAATTTCGCAACCAACTAAAAAGAGGAGGAGAGAAGATCTCCTATACAGATAGATGCTAAGCAAGGGCCAACAAAAAAAAATAGCCAAGAATAGGAAGATGGGAGGGGGTGTGACTATAGCGGTTTTAAGTGAGCTGAATAGAATTATTATTATGTTCCAAAATAAGATTTTCCTACAGGAAACAGAACAGCTGATGAAAAATAAAACCAAGAAAATGGTGAGGCTCAGTTTCCAAGTGGCCTTGGCTTAGGTTTTTAGTGGTCTTTATACACAAATTGCCCTATATCTGTACAGTCTCAGTGGATCAGAACACTCAGACCCAGGAGATTAACCCTATCCCGAAGAACCCGAAAACTATGTATACCGGTGTCACGAGAAGTCTGACTGATAGTGTTATACGATTCAATACGAAATAACGTACGTGATTTTCTTCTTGTCAAAACAAGCACAGAGCCGAGTCCATCTGGTTTTTTTTTTTTTTTTTTTTTGGTTGAAGCTCAAGATGAAACAAAGGAGGAAATAAAGACGAAAAGACTAGAAGATCGTGATCAAGAAAACAAGCCAAGTTGAGGCTTAGCTAGCTTTGGTACAGAAAAAAAATAGAAATAGATAAACCACACTTAGAAGGCGAGATATCTCCGAATTGCTTCTGTACACTTGGTGGACGAAAAGAAGAAAAAAATAAATTTAATTAAATCGGTTATCAGTTCTTCAGTACCACAAGCCGGGCTTTCCATCCAACCGGGCCGTTTATTTAATGCCCCAGATTTTTTGGTATTTTGCTTATGATCAAACAAGTTATTTTATCATGCGCCCATGTGCGTTTTTATCAATCAAGGATCGTTTTATCGTGACTTTGCCATATATGTATTAGCCAAGCCCAAAGTCTCAAGAAAGAAATATCCTTGTTATTACTTCTACTACTTCAAGTGGCCAATACAGATAAAAAGTCTGTGAATGCTAATGGAAAAACATAAAAAATATACCATACTATGCTTGTACAGCCATAGTTTATCGACAAGAATGCTTGAGAAATGAGGCCGGACCCTGTATATCACGGAAATATCAAGGAAAGGTCGCCGTGAGATCCTCTAGTCCCCCCACAGCCTATAAAACAATCATAAACGCCCTAAGAATAGCGCCCTGATTCTATGTCTTAAGGCGTTTTATGACTAGGATTTACAAAAACAAAGGGCCGTAAATGCTAACTTAGCGCTTGATTATAGCGGTCCATAGTGCATGTTATCCCTAATAGTGTACGTGGCCTCGCCCAGAACTAGCCAAGAGAAAGAAAGGCTGGGACCATTATGTTTCTTAGTGAAAAAAAAAACATGACGTGATATTGTCGAGGCTTTTCAATACTTTCAAAAAGGGAGCTCGCTTCATATTTTGATCTTAGTATCTGTCCATCTATATCAGTATATCCGGATATGTATACATATGTAATAAGACAGGATGATCCAGGCTTAGCGGCTCTGCAATATCCATAGAGTGGAGGATTGTTCTTCAAAGCTGACATGCCAAGTTTACAATACATACAACTTATCTTATATAAGTACATGGCCACTAACATCGTTATATTAACGCCAATGAGATTCTACCAAGACTTGCCAACCCAAAAATAAACCATCTTCACAATAACATCATCTACATAAATTTAAGTGATCAACCCCAGATTTCTTCATATCACAAAGAATGGCACAATTCTGGGGTAGCCAGACCCTAACCCCGCAAGATGGAATCACTAATACTGTCATACGAATCTTTTAACCCTTGTGATGTCATACTAACCCTTTCTGTATTTGCTATAATATATTATCTTTAACTATACCAATACCATACTGTAATATGATGTGATAAAAAGAGTGGTGATATGTGTCATACTATGCACATTATCGCCAAAAAAGAAATAAAAATTGAATCATACATAACATACCATACTAAAGAATATAAACCATATATTCTCACAGTGTAACTGTCAATATTATCGTAAAATGCCAAAGAAAAGACTACCAACATGGCACGCTTCGTACTCCAAGCCGCAAAGCTCCGCCCCATCGTCACTATCAGAATCTAATCGTGTGCGGGCACGCAGTAAGCCTTGAGCATGATCTTGTCATTTCAAAAGAAGAGAAGAAGCTGACCTATCCATACACAGATGGTCATAATCAGCCTGCATCCGGACCGGCTAGTGTGAACGAGTTGCTGTCATCTATGCGCCACGATGCTGCTACCTCGGCTGTCGCGGCCGCACCTCCATCGACAGCAACATCCGGCAACCCGCTGTCTCATCAAATATCCAATTTGCCACCAGAGCTTCGGCGTATATTGGATATACCGAATCTCCCGGCCCCGCCCCAGCGCACGCGAAGCCGGCTTCTCGATGCTAACGGTCGACGACTGCCTCCCGGGCCAGCACCACCGCCCAGTTGGACGGCGTCGGGCGGGAGCTCCGGAGCAAACCGAAGAAACCGAGAATCAACGGAGAGAGACTCGCAAAACCTGCCGGTGCTTCCCAAGGCATATCGACCGGGCCGACTTAGTTTGGTTGCTCAAGTCGTGAAGACGATAGTCCGTGCATGGGACGAGTATCTTCCATGGGCGGCAGAGCTGAAGCTGGTGGAACTGCCACCCAAGACACGCGAGTTTCTTATCCAGTGTCTTGACGAACAACGGGAGGGCGGAGCTACGCTAGAAGATCTGCGCGCTCTTCTTGTGCCACCGTTAGACGACGCGGGCTGTGTTGGAAACTGGGCGAATAGTGGTTTCACTCATCTACATGTGCCGGTGGCTGTGTGTGAGAAACTCTCTGCACTGCTTAATATACTCATCATCTCCAAACAACAGCGTATTCATCAACCGGAGGTTTGCGAATCTTGGGAAGATGAAGAGGGTGGCGGTACTGGGTTGTCATTGCTATCTTCGCCCGAGTCATCTCGGCTTCTTCTTCCCGACTTGACACACATCTCCTTTGCAATGACCATCGACTCAGCCGAAAGGCTAAATTCTCGCATCTTATGGAAAGACCTACTCCTATTCTCGAAGCAGATACCTAATATAACTCACTTGAGTCTAGCCAACTGGCACCGCCCGCAACGAACAACTAGCCGTGAAGGCTGGTCTGAAGCAGTCTCGCTACTACGGCGGCTAAGCAAGAACTGGTATCTTCTACAGTATCTCGATCTTACCGGCTGCTCAAACTGGGCTGGTGTACTGCTCATGGGCCGGGAAACCGTCAGTGAAAATGGAGAGTTGCGATATTGGCTCCCCGGAGTTGACTGGGCTAAAGACTGGGGCTGTGTCGAGACAATTGTCCTTTCAAAGGAAGCCAAGTGGGCGGACACATTGCCGCTGACTTGGTCTGAGATAGGAGGAGAAGGAGGCGTCGAGTTGGCGAACCGGATGAGCATGCATATAGTTAGACAGCGAGCCGGGAAGGGAAAGCTGATTACAATAATAAATTAATACATATCTGTATTGAATCTGTGTAATTAAAAAAAGAAAAAAAACCATAAGGATAAAGAGGAGGAAACTCACGATGAATTGAGTCTGAAGATGAGAGAGACAAAAAGGCCAATATAGCGAAATCCCGCACCGACGTGATTCGATAGGGGATTTCCACGGGACACTCGCTCTCATTAGCGTATATAAGCGAAGCCAGAAAACGCGGCTTCATATATTCGAAGCCGTACTACCTCCGTGAAGGCCTTGGGTCATGCAGCTCACTATGAGAAATGGCTGTTGGAAGCTGATGTGGCAGTTAAGGCGGTTCAAGCGGCCATCGAGCATTTTCCTCCCTAGGTAGGCAATCTGTATCTGTGTCTTCTTGACAAGTTAGATGTTTGTACAGCACATCGACAGCTAACGTAACAAAAGCATATCCCATGACAACTTCGCAAGGTATCATGACCTGTTCGAACATATGGAGGGTGATATGAATAGTATTTTGTTTGATTTGACCCCTCTATTGCTTGCCTTCATGTTTGGTTCCCTACCTCTTGAACATTATGTAACCTGTTTAGCTTAAGGGTTATACGAAACAATAGTGATACATACTGTAAAGACATGTTCAGAATAACAACATCAGTTTCTATATAAGGCTTTTGCTCAGAATGACCGGAAGAGATGACACTGACTTATATCCACTTTGTCTAGGTAGAAACGGTTTCTTGAGGAAACAGTCTATACCATACATTTTCTGACTGCCTTGGACATTAGTCTGAGTGGCGTTATGGCCTTCACAGTCTACATCACCATTGTTTGCTGAAGGTCACCAGTTGATACTTTTTCGTAGTAAGTAATTCAACAGCCTTCAGCTGCTGTAGTGGTGGGTAGGCCCTTGACGTGAATAAAATCGACCAAGCAAATCGAGCAATGAGATACGGAACAGTGAATGTAGTTATATCAATCGGCACAAAATGGTAATTCGGTCACAAAAAAGTAGCTTTGTCTCGGAGACGATGGGTGGCAAACTTGGTGACAAACTCTGTATGGTTATCAGAGAGGAAAGGCTTTGGGACAATTGTCTCCTACCAAAGCAGGAAAGTTATTATACATGCCCTCGCGGCCATCAACCTTGAAATAGTATTGATCCTCAGTCAGCACACCATCAAGCGGAGTTGTATGGCTTGGCCATCTTTAGTCAAGGTAAGACAACCCGCTTCAAAGCGGTTTCCGGCAATAATTTGGCAAGCAGCAAGGGCTGTTCTGTGGTAAACACAGAACTTGCCATCTCATCTTTATCAATCGGTGGAAACTTGAGTATATTCAGATTGCTAGGACAGTCAAGATGCCAAAACAAGACGTATCTTTCTGCAAATCCGCATTCTCGAGGCGGAAATTTGTGATATTGACCAGGCTCATGATTTAAACTCAAATTTCTGCCATGGGCCTGGCAAGGCCTTTTGTAGGCATCTTGTTAAGTACTTGTGGTAGAAATGAGGATGGTATTGAAATTCAAAAATGTAAGTGGGAAGATTTGTTGCTTTAAATAGTGTATTGTGTGATGAAAGGCGAAAAGCACTTGAATACCCAATTCCAAGATTTACCTTTGTTTGTTTTGTAAACATTGAAATAGGAAGGAGTGTTATGTGGCCTCATTAAGTTGGCAATTACTATCTTTATCATCCTTTCACCAGACAAACGTCCTTTCTGGTCTGTGTAGATAAGCTTGCGAAATATTATATTGTGGTATTGTAATCTATGGTACAAGGAAAGTAGATGGTAGTAGTACAGGCCCAAATTATGAGCAGAGTCACGGGAGATGTAGCGTGATTTTGAGTATAAATGTGATTTCTTATATGCATCTCTCCGCATATAGACATGTATGTAGTTGGTAGCCTCTCAGCCACTCCACGTGATGCCGAGGAACTTCATGGGCTTCTTGATGCGGGCCTTTGTTTCGTCTCGCTTGATATAGATTCTGTTGTGTCCCTTGACGTCTAGGTAGAGATATTTGTACTCAAGGTCGTCTGTATCTGGGAGCCGTGTCATGTGTAAGAACACTGTTCCCATGGCTTTGGAGCCCTCGACCTGCGATGGCAGTGGCTAGTTAGCCAGGTGAAAGGAACTAGATGTCAAGTTAAACAAGGAACTTACGTAGAACTGCATTATGAGATGCTCAACGCCATTCCGGTCTGTATCTATTGTTGATCTACACGGTATGTTAGATATAATATACTACAGGTCATGTGGATGAATAAGACTTGACTTACGCCACTGGCCGTGAGCGCTGCCATTTGTTGGTGGTTTCTTCACCGTGAGCCCATATGGTGCTTGATTCGCCGAGGATGGCTGTACATCGCGGATCATTCTTCACAAATTTGACTGCTCTTGAATATTGGGCCACTCGACTTTCTGGCGCAAAAACCTCACTAAACAATGTGTAGATAGTGGCACCCTAAGTCGTTCGTTAGCTAGTTGGCACTGTGATGTACAGCAGTTGATGAAGTAAAACTCACTGTGAGAACTACTCCGACGGCCACAATGCCGAGATTGAAGCCCTGCTGCGTTGCCCGGGATGTCTTTTCCCGTGCCGAGAGCTTTGACCAGTGGACTGTACCGTCATCGTTCCAGGCGGTGACTCGGCGACGGCGTGTCTCAGAGGATATTTGAGAAGTGGTAGTAGCAGAAGCCTGTGAAGACGAAGATGAAGAATGGGGAGGTGATGTTGAATTGTGAGTTGCATATGTCCGGCGAGGATATGCGGTGATGATTGCCTGTCGACATGCGAGATTGGCGGCACTGGAAGCCGGCCGGCTAGTGACCAAGAAAGAGCTCATGATTGGTAGTCGTTAAGAATGAAGATGGCCGATTTGACGTCAGACGACTTATCCAAAGTGAGTCTAGCAATAAAAATCAAAGCACAAAGTTGAAAGCGGCTCTTAGTCTTTCGCTTGGCTGTTGTACTACACCAAAACAAAATAAAAAGACTACTAAAATTGTTGAAACTACTATCGAATTCGCACTACCAAGTTCGGCCTGTGCTCACCGCCCGGCAGAATGACCTATACAGACCCATTCTAATTAGTTGCTCCAATTCAATTTGGCCTAGTGCGCCTTTTCATGCCACCTTAACCTTCAATTCAATCAAAGCAAAAACAAAGCAAGCAAAACAGCAAAAGCAATCTAGAATCCAGAATCTAGCAATCAAGTCTCCTGAAGCGTCAAAGCTGAGCCTTGTACAAAACACATTTATCTTTGTTCTTTCCCAGTTCGATGCTAAATTGATTCTATTATTTTCATCTCCTAGCCGGCTCGATTATTTTCTTTAATTTTCTTTTTTTCTTCCTCAACCACGCTATCAATTCTCCTCCGAAACCACTCAATCGTCTGCACCCTATAAACAACGTTCTGGTGCCTCAATAACATCTACGCACACATTACCTTTCTCCTATATTTATCCACCGTCGCGCCGCCACATTGCCCACCATGAGCGGCCTAGCCTCCAAGCAGCAGTCGCTGAAGATGTTCGAGAAGATGAAGACGAAGTCGGCGAATAAGGTACGGACCAATGAATAAACAAACGATACGATACGATCTGTCTCCTGTGTCTCCCGCCTGCGCATCATAGCTTCCGGCGTGGCGGAACTGCCGGCCAGCATAGGATATCCCTAGAGAGAACAGACTGTAGGACAGATCTAGATATATATACAGATATATAGATAGACGAATAGACAGGCAGGGCCCTCGATGGCAACCCATGGCTGATCTGATTTGCCCGTCCAAAAATCTAAAAAAAAGAGACAAGAAAGATCCCTTACTAACAAGCCCTTCTCCTCTCTGTCCTCTACACAGATCTGCTTCGACTGCAGCCAGAAGAACCCGACTTGGACCTCGGTGCCCTTTGGCATCTATCTCTGTCTCGATTGCTCTGCAAACCACCGTAACCTCGGTGTGCACATCTCCTTTGTCCGCTCGACAAACCTCGATCGTACGTCCCCACGACATGGCATAACTCTTCTCCCTTGGGCCAATTACTAATCCCATATTTCCTACTTGCAATATACAGAATGGCAATGGGACCAGCTTCGCATGATGAAGGTCGGTGGAAACGAGTCGGCCACCAAGTTCTTCCAGCAGAATGGCGGCTCAGCTGCCCTCAATAGCAAGGATCCCAAGACCAAGTACCATTCCGCGACTGCTACTAAATACAAGGATGAGCTGAAGCGTCGTGCAGCACGCGATGCCAAAGAGTACGTGCTCTCTGATATCTTTGGCCTGTCATCATCTATTAACAGGTCGCTTGCAGATTCCCCAACGAAGTTTTACTCGATGCCGAAGTCGATGCTGATACCCCTGGAGCCGAAGCGGAAGACGATTTCTTCTCCTCCTGGGATAAGCCCACCATCAAGAAGCCTACGCCTCCTATCTCGCGCACCAATACGCCGCCTGTCATCAGCCGTACTGCCTCGCCTCTAGCGAGAACTACGTCTCCCTTGGCTAAGCCTGACGGCGAGGCTTCCAAGCCTGCTGCCGCTCGTGTCACAACCTCGGCTGCTCTTCGCAAGACTGGACCTGCCGCCCGCAAGAACGTCCTAGGTGCTAAGAAGGTCGCCACGAAGTTGGGCGCAAAGAAGGTTACGTCTGCTGATGTTATCGACTTCGACGAGGCCGAGAAGAAGGCCAAGGAGGAAGCCGAGCGCATTGCTAAGCTGGGCTATGACACCGAGGCCGAAGATGCCGCTGCTGCTGAGGTGACCAAGTCTTCTAAGGCCGAGGCTTCTAATCTGATGGCGCCCACGCCAGCAAGCCCACCCCGCGGTGGCTTTGGAGCAACCCAGTCGCGCGAGAAGACTGCTAGCGATACTGAGCGCCTGGGCATGGGGATTGCGCGTCTAGGCTTTGGCCAGGTTGGCAGCAAGGCCGGTGCTAGTGCTGGCGCTGGTGCAGCTAAGAAGAGCGCTGGCGGATTCGGCTCTGTGGGCCCCATCAAGGCTGCGAAAGTTGACGACAGCGACGACTATGCCCGCAAAAAGTTTGGCACACAAAAGGGTATCTCTTCAGACGAGTTCTTCAACAAGGGTGTCTTCGATCCATCAGCGCAAACCGAGGCGCGTACTCGTTTGCAAGGCTTCGAGAGTGCCACGTCGATCTCATCCAATGCCTACTTTGGCCGGCCTGAGGAAGAAGACGATATGGGCGAGGACTACGGTGATCTGGAGACGGCCGCCAAGGACTTTGTCCGCCGGTTTGGCATCACTGCCGGCGACGATTTGGAGCAGCTTACTAACGCTTTAGGCGATGGTGCTGTCAAGCTTCAGGGTGCAATCCGGCAATATCTGGGTAACTAGAAGTCCCGGCCAGGTGCCATGCTATGATGCTTTTCTTTCTCTTTCGGGAATTTTGGGGGGGATTGTGTTACCAAAATTTCTTTATTATCATATCAATCTCTTTTTTGTTAGTCCTTTTTTTTCTGTCACCAATATCACAACATACACATGTTATGCGATACGAGTCTCCTGTCGTCATTTACGTTTTTTGTTTCTTGATCTTTTCCCCATAACCATTCAATTGTTTTCTATCTTTAATATCCTTCTTATTACCGTCGTCTTTGAATTATACTTTCGAGATCTTTGGTTTCTCGGTTGTTTTGTTTGTTAGCTTTAAGATTATTATTTGAATATTATCTTGAAGAGTTTCCTTTTATTTTGATTCTTTTCAAAGTCATACACAGTTGTCGTAAAACTTTACCTGGAATCAAAAGAATAAACAGATAATGAAGTACAAAAAAATAGATGTTACTCAATACAAATGGTTGTTATATGATCATCGCCACATTAAGACTATGTGTAAACTAATATGATGTAACTCCAAAAAATACTATGATGATAAAAGACATAAAAAAACGCAAACAACGCTGTTAACAGACTTGTCCTGTAGGGCCCCTTTTTTTTATATATATATAAATATATGTTTTTTTCCTTCTTTTTCTTCCTTAACAAAAAATACTAATAAAACAATTCCAGCCTTTTTCGTCTTTTCTTTACAGCTTAGGCTTGGAAACAACCAGAGACGCATTCTCCGTGATAATTTTGGCGGCATCCACGACAAGTTCATCAACAACAACCTTGGCAGGGACCTGCTTGTTAATCACAGCAGCGTTCTTGCCCATGAGCCATGGACGCCACTGGTCAAGGCTATCATCATCGGGATCTTGAGCCTCGAGCTTCTCGACGTCGGCCTCGTACGGCAGCTTGCCCTTACGGGTCAATTCACGGATCTCTTGTAGGCGGTTGGTCTCCCAGTTAACAATGTACTCGTTTTTGCGTACACGCAGCGGCCGGCCAGTGAAGATCAGAGTGCGGATGGTGTCGTTGAAGCCAGCAGAACGGACAGCTTCCTTGTGCTCCTCGGGAGCGCCAGCCTCATCGGTGAGGATGAAGCGAGTACCGACCCAGACTCCGGTAGCGCCCATGGCCAGCGAAGCGGCCAGATGCGAACCATTACTGATACCGCCAGCGGCGAGCACCTGAACGGGACCACCGGTGATAGGCGACTTGTAGCCGCGGCAGGCCTCGACAACAGCGGGGATTAACACGACGGTGGGAACATCACCAGTGTGGCCACCGCCCTCTCCACCCTGGGCGCAGATAATGTCAACGCCGAGCTCGAGGCACTTCTTGGCGTGCTTGGGGTGGCCAATCATGTTCATGTAAACGATTCCGGCACCGTGTAGGCGGTCGACGACGTGCTTGGGGGGCACACCAACAGCGGAGACAAAGAGCTTGGTACCAGACTCAATGACGACGTCGATCAGCTGGTCAAGCTTGCCCTTGGTATAATCGTAGCTACAAGACGGAAGAATATATGTTAGCGCATGTGTGTAGATATACGGCAGAGCTGCTATGTCCTTGAACCAAGAATAGAATAGAGACGTACTTGGTCTTGCGAGCATTGCCTCCAACTTGTGGCAGAAGCAGATCGACACCGAAAGGCGCGTTCTTGTCGTGAAGATACTCCTTGAGCTCGGCAATTTGCTCCTTCAGCATGTCGGGGGTGTATCCCATGCCACCGATGACACCAAGACCGCCTGCGTTGGTGACAGCAGCAGCCAGCTTGGGACCAGCGGCGACGTTCATGCCCGCCAGCAAGATAGGGTGGTTAATCTTGAACACATCGGTAAGGGGGGTGCGGATAAGCTCTGGAGGACAGAAGAACAGGTTAGCTTGGGAGTTCTTCAAAGACACAATGTCGGTAGATAAAGCGAGCACAGGCAAACAATCAAAGTGCGCTTGTTTATGCCGGCGATATGATGATTGCGATTGCGGTAACTTACGTGGAGACGCCATCTTGGATAAAGTTGTGATGATAAGATATGATAGAGTAGACTATTGATAGATGCTAACAATAAGATATTCAAGAAGGAAAAGAAAAAAGAAACAGGGGAAATACGAAGATTTAAATAAAGAAGCCACAATTTCTACGATGGGGAATTACGCAGCTCTATAAGTATTTGTTTGCTGGAAAAGCAATTGCTCTTTTTCTACGCAGGTGGGAATCGGATTTCAACTTCAGAAACAGCTTCTCTAGGAACGGACCGCGGCGCACTAGCACTCATGCCAGTAATTTCCTATACGGGCTGTTAGTGCAATCCGGGGAAATATCCAAATGCAAAAGAGCTACTCCAACTACATTATACTACTTTACAACTACTATCAACTGCCTTGATGTAGGATAAATAGGCTTTGGAAATTCTTCTCTATGGACTTCAATGCTTGCTTATAAAACAGCGCGATGGATAAGTTGCAATGAAGATGCTTGGAGCATCAGCCGAACCGAGGCTTCTCTTAGGAGCTCTGATAGTTGCACCAATGAAAGGGCGTCATCTACTGCGTAATTGTGGGTCTCTGGACAGCCCCCAAACCAACCTTCAAGTCATGTGACCTCAAGCAGCAGCAAAGTGCAAAGGTTTACATAATTCACATGTCCTTTGGGATCAACAACAACTAGCTAGTGTGCTGCCTCGAGGAGATAGCTTGTCTGCTAATGTATATATAAGCGCGCCTTCATCTGATAAGCTATGACCCTCTTCCGTAGCGCAGAGACAAAAGACCTAAAAACTAGAACCAGAAGAGCCGTTCTACCCCCTGTCTACGAGGACAAAGTGCCTCGGCTCAATTGTGTATACCTTTTTAAGCTGTAAATTGCTACATATTATGATATTAAGGAATGCTAAATACAATACTGGAAAGATATCAACTTAGCCATGACATGATGGCACCTGATACTTGTCTGGGGTTCTCCAATATTCCTGGTAGTTGGAGAATAACGTCAAACTGGTGGTTGATGCAATTTGATACTCGACAAAATTCACATGTTACGTACATATATATTTTGCATTAAGGGTCTGGGTGGCAAGTATAGGGTTACAGATGGCGTACCCACAGTAAACCTTTCGAAGTCACCTGTGATAGAAATATCGACATTAGGTGTTGAAGAAAGCTCTGTAAAAAATTTCAAAAATTTACGCTAATGAGCCAGAATGATGCCTTTGAGAGGTTTGAAACAAATGCATATTGGTAAATGGCACCAATTCAAAGTTCAAGCCGCTTGGTTTTGGCCAATACAACAGCTTCATAATGGCTTTGTCACTGCTCATAGAAGACCCATAAGCACTAGAGCTACGTCATTACTCTCTGGACTAACTCTTGCCAGAGCCCGGGCTCAGCCTATATCTGGCCTAACGGCGGCCGTTCCTGTACAATTCAAGCGTCATGCCTGCTGTGGCGGTGGCTGTGGCGGCAACGCAAAGCTAGAAGACACCAAGCGGACGAAGACGGCGTACATTGCGTTGGGAAGCAACCTCGGCGACCGATTCGCTGAGATCGAGCGGGCATGCCAGGAGATGGACCGGCGTGGTATCCGCGTTAAGCGGACGAGTAATCTTCGGGAAACAGCGCCGATGTACGTGTTAGACCAGGACCGATTCGTCAACGGCGTGTGTGAAGTAAGGCGCCCAAAGAGGCTATCAATGACGGAAGAATGAAGATACATGCTGTTATATGTGCTGACAAGTCTTGTGGAACCATTTAATAGGTTGAAACTGAGCTGGAACCAATGGCTCTACTAGATGCCCTACAAGACATTGAAAACACTATGGGCAGACACAAGGTCATTGACAAAGGCCCGCGCAATATCGATCTTGATATTTTGCTGTATGAAGACACAAAGGTCCATAACGAACGGCTCACCGTGCCACACATTGGAATTCCAGAGCGCGAGTTTGTCTTACGGCCGCTTGCAGAGTAGGTCAAGTGTAAAGAAGAATCGGCAGTAAACTTAACCCGAGCTAACCCTTACCGTGTAGCTTGATACCACAGGAGCCGTTATACGCGGACAAACCGTGGAACTTAGTCGAAGACTATCTGAACCAACTGCCCCCGAACCCAGATTTGATCTCGGCTCTAACGCCACTAAGGCCCTCGCGGGCATCGACTGTATCATCACCGACTCCGGCGGAGATGACAATCGCATCGTCCAAGGCCTCACGCCGCACTCACGTGATGGCCATAATCAACACCACACCAGACTCCTTTTCCGACGGCGGCGTCAACCTAGCCTCACAAAGCCACCTTGAAGCATCAATCTCTCGCGCCATCTCCGGCGGAGCCACGATTCTCGACATCGGCGGCCAATCAACTGCCCCCGGCGCCCTAGAAGTCTCCATCGCCGAAGAAATTGCCCGTGTTATACCAGCCGTCCGTGTCGTCCGCGCCACACCTGGCGGTCAAGACATCGTCATCAGCATTGACACGTACCGCGCAGAAGTTGCCTCGGCTGCTATCTTAGCCGGCGCTGACATGATCAACGATGTATCGGCAGGCACATTGGATCCCGAAATGTTGCCTACGGTTGCCCGGCTCGGCTGCTCCATCTGCCTGATGCATATGCGTGGCACACCGGCTACCATGCAACATCTTACCGACTACCCATCCGGAATCGTAAGCGGCGTAGCTTCTGAACTAGCCGCTCGCGTCCGCGCCGCCGAAAACGCCGGTATCCGCCGCTGGCGTATCGTGCTAGACCCCGGCTTAGGGTTTGCCAAGACTGCCCGCCAGAACATTGAGCTACTGGCTAGACTCGATGAACTGCGGGCTGAACGGGAGTTTGTCGGTCTGCCGTGGCTGGTCGGCTCTAGCCGTAAGAGCTTCATTGGCCAGGCAACTGGTGTTCAGGTTCCTAGAGAGCGGATCTGGGGCACGGCGGCCACGGTGGCTGCGGCTGTTCAGGGAGGCGCTGATATTGTAAGAGTTCACGATGTCAGCGAGATGACTGATGTCGTCAAGATGTGTGATTGGATCTGGAGGCGCTGGCCTGATACGCATCAGGAACTGGGAAGCGAATAGAAGCATATAGATGGCATACCATAAGCCCATACTGCTTTGACGTACATAACTCGCACTCGCCATTTCCACAAGCATAACAAGGTATCGCAAATTATATGACGTAGTACGTCTAGAGCATCTTTCTATATATTTCTCGTGTCTCATGAAGCTATAAACACCCGCCTACACTGCTAAATGCATTATCACATGCTACTGTAAACCATGGACAAAAGCGCACGTATCCTATATACAAGCATATTTGCCTCCTTTTTTGCTATTGATTCAGCCTTTCATGCTGCCAGCGGGAAAAAATTCCTTCTTCCGTAATTCAATTCCTTTTCCAGGTATCAATTGCCATGGGTTGAAGATCGTCCCGAGAACCCGGGAATCGGCGTTTGGTGTCACCAAATGGCTGTAGAAACCAAGTAAGCACCAAGTCAAGTGTTAGGCAAGCATTAGACAAGCATTAGAAAAGACACTAAGTCAGGCAATCAGCTCTGACTCGGTCCCCAAGTACTTTATCTGGGTTTGTTGACCGACTTCACGTCCCTTCAAGGTATGTATGTTCGGGCTAGTATGATGCAACCCGGCTTGGTCTGTCCTGACCTAGTCCACTCCCGGTATGACCTAGTTTTAGGAGATTATAATCTGAGTGAGTAAAGGCCATCTGGTGAAGGCCCTGCATACAACTTGCATCTTCACCAAGGAAGAGTCAGACCTTTGTCTCCGCACTATGGATCCTAGCAGGCGACCTTGCCCATCGCATATGTTTTTCAGTCGTAAAGCCTTTAGCCCATTAGCCAAAAGAAAAAAGCCATTAAGAAAACCTAAAGCATGATATCCTGGTCACCCACGGTCCTCCCGGCCGAGACTGTCCGACATTAGAGCTCTGTTCTTTTTTTTTCACCTTCTTCCACATTCTCTTTCATTCTTTCTCATGGACCTAGGTACAGGAGGACTATGATGGGGAAAGCTTAAGCCCAAATATGCGGTGACTGACTTGTTATGATAAACTCTAGCTCTGTTTAACCACTCTCTCGGGACAATGAGGACATAGTGCGATATTGATATCTGTTTAGTCACTCTATATGACTGTCGGCATGATATAAGTAGAAGACAATCAAGCGGATACTGCTTCGGAAACTACTATTACTACTATCAGCATCTAGGCATAATGATTTATCATTGTAGACTAGCATCTTCAGGGTAACCAAGCGAACAGTCTCATGCTTAGTACTGGAACACTGGTGTACTGTAGACACTAAGGCTATTATTGCATAACCTAAAATGGCTAAGGCCTTCCTTTCTGGTACAACCTCTGTTTGAAAGTCGCCCAAGAACGTCACCTAAGGACGTCACTCAAGAAGGAAGAGAAGGAGGATGAGGAGCAGGTAAGAAAGGGGTGGGGAGGGGATGGAGAGGAGGAGAGTAAAAAGAGTCAGAATAGGAGCTGAGAGCATACCAGTAGACTGACTAGTTTTAATTACTGCCCGGTGCGTTGAAGGCGTAGGTGGTACCAATTGAAATCTGTGACTTTGTATTAAAGCCTTTGCATTGGGCTTCAACGTACGGCCTAAATGCCAACACCAAGAGCATTAGCGACACAGGTGGCAACACTTATGCCGGCGTTGCTGGCTATGGCTATATGCGATTGCTGCCAACTATCACCTGCCAATGTTCTTAGTAGTTATAGGTAGCCATCTTATGCTGACGTATCTCCGCTTCTGCTTGGTGACTTGTACTTCGTGTTGTTTTGTTTCTGCTTCTGCTTCTGCTTTTTTGTACGAGAACTTAGGCCTACCTCAAGTGGACAGATATGTAGTAGCTGCAGCTGCATGCATGCATTGCATTCTTCAACGCCCTAAACGGGCTCCATAATTGTTTCCCCTTCTATTCTATTCCCTTTCTACGTGTACTTTTATACCTACTGCCTTACCCCTCTTTTGGGCTGGGGACTTGGTGGGAATATACATACATATGTACATATGTACTAATATGTATAGCACAACTAGGCCAGGAAGATAGTCACACTAAGGCACGCTAGGGCCACTTTTTCTTGATCTCTCTAGTGCTGTGGCACCGAAACAGAGTGAGCCAAGTGTCTGGTGCACAAAAAAGGCAAAAAGAGATGACGAGAGAGACCGAGACAAGTCAACTGCGACAATAAGAATGGCGCGACGGATAGACTCGGAAATAAGCGGCGATTTGCGATAAAATGCTGCCTTGGAAATTATTATGGTCCATTAAATGTATTGCACCGAAAGACAGCCTTAGAGAGGGCCGACCTATGTACTGTAAATGTTTGTTAGCTTTGATAGACACCATAGACTAAGAAGAGCCTGGACTCTGTATTAAAACAACACCCGAGAGCCTAACAACAACCACAAATTGACTGGCGTTTTAGCTGGGTCGCCAGTGAGCGGTATTTTTTGCTAAGTGCAAGAGGAAGTAATACTGGTAGTATTTTCCGGTTTGTCAGGCATAGGCTAAAGGAAGCAATGGCTTAGGAATAAGCTCTGCATATCGAACCATAAACCCTTGTAATACAGCGCATTCCTCTGCAACCTACGCTTTGGAATCATTTCCCGTTTTCCCCTGGCTATGCAACAACAGTAAACATACCAAAGTGTGCTGGAAAAGTCGAGAAAAATACTAGAAGACCACCGCATCGAGCTTAAACTAGGTTAGAATGGTGAGCGGCCACCACATACATGTACATATACTTCGGTTATGATGGAGCCAACAGTACAGAGAGTCAAGGGTATCAATATTGGCTCGTTGTCGGTGTGCATTTCTTAATTAGTAAGCCTTTGTAGTGATAGCACAGCTATACGTACGTTGGATCGCCGTGAGCAAAAAACTTTCAATTTTCTAGGCCGCTCTATAGTTAACGAAAGCATCAATAAACGGATTACCGACAACCATTTAGAGATGAACAAAAAGATTCATGTTATATGATATAGTAGACATATAGCCCTAGAAGAGCAAGTGTCGAATTAAACATTTGCGTACCTAGTATCGTACGACGTTACACCGCCAATGTAAGTACTACCAGCACCTGAAATCGCATATGTTTTACTATTGAATTAGCAAGTGTCTGACACGATAGCATTGTATCATAGCCGATATTCTTACTTGAAGCGCGACCCGTGAAGCGTATTGACATGAGATATCAAGATTATCTTCATAACACATAGTTTCGCTTGTCAGATAGTCTGTAAATGTACAAAGATGATATTTAGCAAATTTATGTGTAGAGAATGATCATTAAAGCCTGGGCCGTTATGGTTGATATAGTGACTATGCCAATATATACCTACTTTATTGGTTGACGAGACGTTGATATTTGTATACGCAATTGCAGAGGTTAAATTATCTCATAGTTGATTGAGATATCATGATAGATGTGCTGGATAGCCGCCATCAATGAAAATTTAGGATATTAGCTATCCAAGAGAGAAATTAAATAGAGCTTGGTTAATAATAATCATATCATCACACGCCTAATAGTCAGTGGTACGTTCACAGTCAGGCTTGAGTTGCCTGGCATGTTTGTGATGACATGCGCGTTGAGCGAACTTCTGCCAAAGGGAATGTTTGTGTAAAATACTTGCACCTTGATACGAGATGCAATCGGAGATAAGCAGTATGAAGCGCCACTTAGTAGCGCCGAGTAGATCGCTCGTTAATCTACAGGAAAAGGGGGATATATTTGGTAGTAGTACAAATAACCACGTTTACTAGGAGGCCAGTATTACTCTAGCTAGACGACAATCCTGTTTGCACAAAGTGGTGCGAATACAATAAAGACTGCGTGGTACTGGATTAATAGGAGGAGTGAATGTTAGGAATATGTCGACGGTATTATTGATATCAAACCTGAGACTCGTAACAAAACTTACTAAACAGAAAACAGCACATACATATGGCGTCCGATGAAGGGAGATGCTGTAAAAACAAACGTTTCTTGATGGGGAATTTTCGGTCGGTTACGGATTCCCGATCAGCAAAATAAACCTATTGGGGGAATGCACTGGGCCTTATTCTACAGTTTGTTTTTGATTGATTGTCATGGGTGCAGCGTAACGGTGGATGGTCAGTAAAAAAAGGAGATTGATCCGCTGCAATTGTGCATTTCAACATGCAATCTTTGATGGATGAGAAAGCATACGGCTGAATATGTGAATTTTGGTGAACGATAACGTGATTGATGATGGTAAAAGGTTAAAGTGATGATTGCCAAGATGGAGAAAAAATAAACAAGTCAGCAGATCCTGGTATTGAAGTAGAATTTCCCCTTAGGGCAATTCCTATTTTCTAGTCGGCATGTCGTAGCCTTATGGACTTTCCTAAACTGGGATGACATTTTGTCTAGGGGAAATATCATGGAGCCAGACTCTGTAATTTGCACAGCTACGGGTCTAATGTGCGTAGAATTATATGAGAACAGAAGAGAAGAGACTACAAGAAAACAAGTTTCGGTTGTTTATAGACTCTATGATTGACATCCATAATCTTGGAGGATGGAAAAGACCCCATACACAAATGTAAGCAATTTTACAGCACGTTGATCGTATGAACATACATTGAAGGAAGACAATAGACATAACTAATGAGGTTTTTGGTCTTGAGGACTAAAATGTAACAATGGCCTGTCTGTCTGCACGCAAGACCGCAAGTAGCACTTGATTGGGATGCAAAACCCGGTTTATAATAGTGATAGTGCAGGGCCCACCCTGCTTGCACTACATGGCCCTAGCTTGCAGCTTTGGCCTCTATAGCGTTCCAACAACATATCAAAAGAGGGGAAATGTGAGATGTAGGGTCGAGAAAAAGAGCAAGTAGAGCTTGCGAGTGCAGTGAATTAAATAAAAATTAGATAAAAAGTAGGCTGTGATACATATGCCTCCAAGACATGCTGTCAAGGTGAGTTAAGCCCATGAGACCGATATATATCAGTGTGTATGTATATATATATACAAGGCTGGGGCAGTAGAAGCTTGAGTAAATAGTGAAGAGCAAAGAGGGAAATAGTCTCGAAAGGGTAGCTAGTTTCTGTCAGAGACATACTGTCATCATGATCATGTTACAGCCTTCTCCTCTCTTAGCGGGGCTGTTTTTTTTGCTTTGTTTTGTTTTGTTTTCTTGCAACTAACAGGTCTTTCCGTAAATCTATTTGTTGCTATGCGCCGTGCCTACCACCTCAAAAACCCCAAAATTTGGGATTTTCTTCTTCTTTCTCCCTTCCCTTCCTGAAATTCGCTCCAACCCCACTAAGCTGCAGTATTTTTGTGTTGTTTTTCGGCGTTTTTGTATTTTTGTTTTGGCGTTTTTACAGCCTTTATTGCTTTTCATCAAAGCTCTCTTTTCTTGTTTATCTATTTCATCGTTTCATACTTTTATCACATATCATATTTTCCCCCGGTCTCAATTTTCACGCTCCTGCTATTCGCTGTCGGCGCTGCTGGCGCTTTTAGTTGAAGTTATCGTTGTACTGTCTGCAAATCGGTCAAAGGAGACATCCAAAGGAGACATCCCTTTTCTCCTTTCCGAGTCCTTCTCTCTCGATAGTTGGCCAGTGGAGAGCCTCGAAGACGGAAAGGACTATTGTCCGCTATATGTGGCATCATCTTGTCTGTGATTCTTCTCGTTTTTGTCCGTGTTTGACTCTTTGCCGTGGATCTAGCCGGGCCTTATTATCTTTTATTCGTTTGCTGGCGGATCGTCTGTCAGACAACACCGCTGAAACGATGGCTATCTGTATACAGATATGTATGTACAAGATCCTAGTATCTGTAGTACGATGAGCGTTACTACAGCTGTCGATCCAATCCAGCTAGCAGATCACTGTATTATGTGTTCCCGCAGTCTAACATTTCGTTGTCTTCAAGCAGTTCCCAGATACCAACCATCCTTGTCACCGATTCGTTTTAGTGCTCAGCGCGGTAAACGCCACAATTTCACTTCTTTGTCTTGTCTATTTTGGCGGTGACGCAAGGCCCACCTTCAACCGAGCGACTAATTAGCCAAGGATTTGAAAATGCAGCATGGGCCGTACACACTACATCACAAGACGAACAAGTGACTCCTGCTCTCAAGTCCCAACCGCCCGAGAATAATGTCCTCCAGTTGCAAGGCCACTGGGCTGGTCCATTCTGTTTTCTCTCTCTCGTTATCTTTCTGTTTCCATCTCTCGGAATCAGGGGACTAGGTGCCCTTATTTAGTGCCCTTTGTTCCATAGACCAGAGCTCCGATCCAGCACAATTAACTTGCGGTGATTGATAGCCATGGTAGTATCCGTTCTATCATGTCATGCTCAACGCATCTTTGAGCAGTCATTACCCTTGCTATGCCGTGCATCAGATCAGCCAGACATCTCATCTATACTAACATTCTCTAGGTTTCGTTCACAAAGTAGCATCGAAAGTGTTTTCTGGACGTTTCAATCATAACATCAGACTCCTATGTACTATATCAGTTGTACATATATTCACTGCTTCTCGCATGTCACAGCAATAGTGCGCGCTTGTGCTGCACCTCTGTCCAGCTTGGAATCCTAGACAGAGAATCAAACACAGAAGATACAGAAAATGAGATAGAAAGGAGATAATTCGCACAAATAAGCCATGAATGCTACCATGACATACGCCACCAACACTCTTACTTTGGCGTTTTCTTTTCATCGGAGCCATTGCCGAGCCGATGCAGCCGATCCGATTTTAACGTCTAGTAAAATAGCTAGAAATAGGCAATGCACCTTGCGAACGCTGACTTGGTTTCAGAAACTTAAGACTACCTTACTGTTTTTTACTGTTTTTTTTCCTAGCTCGATTTACCCCTCCTTGGGTGAATTTGCTGTTCTCATCACACCAGTCCCGCTAGATTTCGGCCACTACTACATCAGTGTTACATCGCCGATACAAAGTTGATTGTTGGTTGCATTGTTGCACTAGTACTAATACTCGCACTCTGAACTACTACATGCTCAATGACGTTTGATAGTAATATCTCGCATCTACAGACTGTACTCCGTACAAACAGCTGCACATAGCTGTGATATGGCATACTGATAACTTCATGGAATAGCAAAAGCAGGTCTTTCCAATCATTGCATGTATATTACATGTATAGGCATAAAGTGTGTCACATGCGTCATTTTAGTGTGGCATTGTACGCTAAAGATATGCCTTGAAGCCACTCTTCATCAACACCACAATATTTGAGGCCCATGCTTTTGCTTGGGATTTTGTAAGTTGAACAACTAATAATTGTTAGCGTGTTCTATCTTTACCCACTACTGTCTTGAAGAAAAGAAAAAGAAAAGAAAACAGAAGTAAAAATGCCTCGTAATAGACAAGGATAAAGGGTTAATTTTGCGTCTCTCTATAAAACACACACGTTCCAATAATAAGTAAACGAAGTATTAGAAAATGACTGTCGGTAGCTTGATAGCCAAGTATATATTGCATGTACTGCCTTGGAATAGGTCATATTCCCCTATTTGGGTCGAATGGCTATGGTGTTCTTTTCGCATAGTCAACGTGATGTTCTTGACAGGAAGTTCATAAGGTTCTTCGCCTTCAAATACTAACTAGGTGACACAACCGACTCAATGAATGGTGACACAACACCATCCAAGATCGATTTCGATATACCGGCGATTTTTCGCAAGTAGCGATTCGCAGCTTACAGGCTCGAAAATATGACTTTACTGTTTAGACTATAACTTGGGCGTGGCGAATGCCAAGCAATAGACAAGCATATAGCATGTATCTACTAATCCGTTATATGCGGGGTACTTGATATCTGATTACATAGTAAATAGGCAGTACACACAGGCCAATTTTCTTCCACCGGCGCTACTCATCGTGGTCCTTCTTGTATATCATCGCGGATCACTAATATATAATCCTATATCAACTCACAGAGCAATAATCGATCCAATGTACAAAGAAACAGCATCTCTCAATTTCTGGGCTTCACCGCCTATTGGACACTGAATGCAGGTAAGCCCCCATGTATATGTAGATAAACAAACTAATGTAAGGGTTGTCAACTTTGAAAATGTATATGTATATGAATATTATACAAAATTTACGATTTTATTTTGTCGATATGAGCCGAGATGAAAAAAAACCAAAGTAGTCAAAGTGCAATCTTCGACAGGCCCGTCCTAGTTAGTTTGTCCGGCCGAGAGAATTTCGGGTGCATAATCGCTTCTGCTGCCCCCCTCCATGCATCGGTTATCCTGCAGTATTGGTTTACCTTGTATAATCTGTATATATATCTTTTTCTTCTGGTTTTCTCCCTGGGGCTCTTATTTGGGAGCCTGTATAACTAGTCAACTTGTATTACATGCTTATATACTTTATTGGGTGTACAGGTAAGTAGGCAGGTACCTTGCGGCGTAATGCTGACACGAAGCTGTACTTGTAATTAAAAAAAAAAAATTCATGAAAATACACAGATAGCTTTGTCCTGTATATATATTAATACATATACAGATGTATACAGATGTGTAAGTACATTCATATTTATTAGGTTAGTGTATTATTACAGCTACCGCTACATCTAAAGCTCACTACCCCCTACCCTACCCTACCCTGCTAATACAAGCATTTAGCCAGCCTGTCCAGTGCACGTTTCCAGTAGGTTACATCGGCTGCTTTACTGGTCTGGGTGTTGAACGGCCGATAACTTTGTCACTGGGAGTTAGTGCATGAGGTACTGAGTAGTTGGTTAGTTACATAGTCATCTTGTTTGTACCGTATCTTTCCTCAATTCTAGCAACAAAGCTAGCCAAGCCAGGGTCCTTTATCCTGTTCGAGGAACCGCCAAACCTGTCTTGTCTTTCTCATTTATTACTGTTCGCCTTCCTTGGAAGCCCTTTAGCTTTTCCTTCCCCTCATCTGTCACGAACCGTGTTCTCTTACATAAGATAGTCTACATACACAGAGTACATGAACACAGCTAGTTGTACATGTATTATAGTATTACTGCCTACAAAGGCAAAGCGATTTTACCTAGGGATGGGTGGATATCTGCAGTAGCAATGTAATGTAAAGTGATACTCGAAGCGGGGGCACTATGAAGTCGTCTCTTCTCATGGGCCACACGATGCGCGGTCCGTTTTATCTACTTACATATGTATAGGTATGCACATTACAATGCACTAACTAGTATGGGGGGGGGGGGGGGGGCTGAAGCCAATATTGGCTGTGACTATCCTATCAGGATGGAATGGCCCGTCGAAGGCACGGCAACAAGACCCTATGGCTTTTGCTGTTGGTCTTGTCCGCCTGGCTCAGGTGGGATAGAGATGTGCTTTACCCTACAGGTTTCCCACTTGCTGCTAGATTCTCTATCTGGCCAGCCAACGTACCATCAGTTCCCGCCTCTCCCCTACCCATACGTAGTCGGGTGGTTTCTGCATCGCATAATTCGCCGCCGACCGTCTATTTTTTGAGCCGTCCTCGTTCTAGAAAGCAGGAGCCTAAGATCTCACGCACGGCATGATGGTCGGCATGAAACCCTTTTGGCTTTTTTTTTTCTTTCTTTTTCTTCTCCATCTGTGGCTCATGATAGCGGCATATTCAAA
This sequence comes from Davidsoniella eucalypti, assembly GCA_004009845.1. Lineage (NCBI taxonomy): Eukaryota > Fungi > Ascomycota > Sordariomycetes > Microascales > Ceratocystidaceae > Davidsoniella > Davidsoniella eucalypti. The sequence continues at coordinate 93,719 of RMBW01000043.1, read as the reverse complement.
TGGATCACATGGATCATATTAGGCCGTTAATCCTAGGTATCTTTTCGTCTTTGCCATGCCGTGGTTAGGCCGAAAAGCAGCCATATTGTGCTTGATTGGTCTTCATCTTCGAGAAGCTCTCGCATGTCCAAGATCGACCTCCTGTTATTCTACACGCTTTGTATCCTTTACTATATCCGTGTGTGTAGGCCTGATCTCGCTCCGTCATCGTTGCACGCATGTGGAATCAAGGAAATAAACGGAATACAGAGTTCCATTGACCATCTTGTTCAGCTGCAGGTTAGCTGTCCATTTCTTTCATGCCTGGTGCTTGCCTATTATTTCATATCGGCCTTTTGCAGTCATGTTTTACAGGCTCCAAGGACGACTGTGTTACACCTTGAGACAAGAACAGGCAAGTGGCAATGACAACCTGCTTACTAACGCATATACTGTCATGTGCTTTCATCTCTGTATTTCCCCTCGTTGCCATTACAGAAACACGCTGTTCTGCAACTTGGAGTGACGGTCTGCTGCTAAACGACGTAAAAACTACTACATTAAACCAAACATGTCGTCCAAAACATCAAAGCAAGCTATTACAACTAGTTTGCCGGTGTAACGCCATTTTGGTACAAAAAAAAAACCAAAGCCCAATACCAAGACCAATTTTTTTTTTTACGCCACCAACAATAGGGACTCACGGCAAAGTAAAAGTAACTTGGGAGCTTAGCTAGTGGCAATTTCATATGTAATTCAAAACTTCTGCTGTAAAATAGAAAAATAAAAGAAACCCAGCAGCTTGGTACCACTGAGAGAAAGAAAAGAAAAAAAAAGTTCACGCAGAGATATGGGAAGCACATGACTTGGCTAGTTGTAAGCTGTCAATATTAATTAATGCTGATTATATAAGACCGAAAGAGGAATTCAAAATCATGATACATATTCAGCAAGCTTCTTTCGCTTCATCCAACTCTGGGCTGGCGAGAGGAAGAGAGATCGACTGACCAGATTGTTCAAATAAATTAATAAAATAAAAATAAAAAAACCTGCTAAATCTCTTAATTTCCTCTTGTGTTTTTGACATCACGAACAACGCATCAAATCGAATATATGTGCATATGTTATTCCTCTTCGAACATATCAAGTATTCCTTATTAAAAAGTCTTTACTTTTTTTCTTTTTCTTGCTTGCTACCGCTTCTTCTTTGGCAATCTCTGGTTTGGTGTCCTCTTTGTTCCTTCTTCCTTAAAACACGCTTCGGTCCTTTGAGTTTACTAGTATTTGCCGCTTCTTTGCATTCTTTTCGTAAAACCTTCTTCTCTCCTGCTCCATATTCCTTTTTTCTTATATTTTTATTTTTATATATATAAATAACTGTTGTTGTCTTCCATGAAATCGAGAATCCTTTTGGTTCGTTCAAGTACTAGCATATAGTATTGACTTTCTCATAATCCTATAGTTATGTCTACACGAAAAAAGAGGTGACACATTTTAGTAATTTGCGGACATATTCGGGTTACCTGGGTTTGAGAAGTCTCGAGGCTATTTCTGAAGCAAAGCACGATACCAAATATATAATTGACCGTATGTGATTATTACAAGTACTACGAGCTATAAGGAAAGAATACAGTAGAAACAAGCTAGAAATCAATATAGAGAAAAAGAATTAATAAAGTAACTGAGAGTAAATGACAAGAAAGGGCTGGTGAAAAAGAAGAGTCACAAAGATCCTTCAGTTAATCGCCGACCTAGCAAAAAAAAAAAAAAAAAGGAAAAACCAACAAAACTACACATGTACAGTGGAAATAAGCGAGGATCGTGACAGCGATTGCTTTTTGTTTTTCTCTTTTAACTGACTTAATTTGCTTTGACTATTCAACAGTAACTATGTATATTATGATATAAAAAGTAAGAGGGGCACAAGACGACAGTAGCAATTAGCAATATTAGTTTAACAGTAACAGTAACAACGATGGTAACAGTAGTAGTGGTAGTAGTAGAAGTTTTATTTTTATTTTTTAAATATATTTAAATATATTTTGATATTGATAAATAGCGCAGCGCAGCCGAACCCAGCTAATTTCAATAGACAAACAAAACAAAGATTGAACACTACATCAATGTAAGATGGACCCCTCCCCTCCTGCCATCTCCATATACATAGAACCAGAAATAGTAGATAAAATGATCTACTGCAACCAACGAAGAAAATAATCGGATTGGATACAAGAAAAACGCCTGAGCCAGAAATAGGACCACACGAGGCCTTGACAAAAGACTTTATATGTAGTTGTATATGCATACTCAGTGACATGTAGTTTACTACCTCTACAACTTAAACAGCTTATGGGCGAGTAATTTAGCTTGGTTGATGATCTTCTCTTCTTGTTGTCAAAAGTCAAAAGTCAAAAGTCTAGACCCTAGTAAGTTTGGCCTAGATTGCTAGCCCATGAAGATTCGCGAGGTCCGTCCACACTAACACTTCAAAAAATTCCCAACCTCGGGGAAAAAAAAAGGAACAAAAGAATGAAAAAAATGGGAGTCAGATATGGAAGAAGCAAAAAAAAAAAAAGTATAAAAAAGCAAGGGAAAACCAATGTTCAATAACCTCTCAAATGTACCTCAAGTTGTTTATCTCAATAGTTTAATAAATAGTATGCAGCGTCCTTCTTTTTTTGTCTTTGTTTTTTTCTGCTTTGATAGGATTTGAGTATGCCAAAGTAATGAAATAAATATTAGGCTAAGAAAGAAACAAGGTAGGATAGAGAAAAAATCGAACTTGAAGAATCGGTGTTTGTAGAAAAAATAAGCAAAATGATGATGGCTGTTGTAATCCAAAAAAAGTGACAAGAACATAAAAGGTGACCAAAAGAACCCAAAAACGAGGACGAAGAATAATGACTGCATCAATGGAAAAAAAAAGAAAAAAAAAACTTCTAGTATAGATTTTTTGAGAGGAAAAGAAAAGTAACTGTTGTATAAGGGGGGGGGGGAAACAAAGAACCGAAAAATTGGCGACCGAGTATAGTGAAATAGCAAACTTTCTTTCTTGCCCATTTTCTCGTCTTCTTGGATGATGAAAAAGAAAACAATAAGCAAAACAAAAGACAACAACATACAATGTCATACGACTATCGTAAAAAACCCTCCTCTTGTCTGAAACCAACTCTTCCCTTCTTAGCTTGATATCGTTATCGTCATTGCTTATAATCATGATATGAGTGCGACATACAGTAAAAAATCGTCCAACAAGACCACCGCCAGCAGAATGAAATCAATGCTAAATCCGAGTTGAGAGAACTCTTTTTTCTTCCTCTCAAGACATGTTCATGCCTGATTGGCCAACCATGGTCGGGTACAGCCCGTCTGACTTCGATTTCGCTTCAAATTGGCCACAGCGTCTGTTAGCTACTAGAGGACCGGGATTGTAGAGACTCGAAGCATCATTGCGTCCCACGGGGTCATATGCGCCGCTCATATTGGTGTTCATAGTTGTGTCAGCGTCGGTACGTTGCTGATGGACAAACATGTCAACAGTGCCCTTGGTCTCATGCGCAGACTCGTAGATGGTGCTGGGGTAATATTGGTATGATTTGGCCGTTTCGATGTTCTTGCTATCTTCAGCCGATACCATAGCTTCCGTGGGTATTTGTGACTGGTGATGTCTAGTGGGTGTGTAATGAATGCTTCCGCGTCCGTCAAAGCTGCCACCACCGCCATATGGATTGCTCATCATGCCTCCAGAGTTGAAGTTAGAGTCTAGCATACCGCTGTTGTGATAATTGGCCAGACCACCAGTTCCACTGCCTGGACCACTGCTGGTGCTTCCTCGTCTTTCTGCTTGGTAATGGCCCGGAGAGCGGCCACGGACAATCATCTTTGCTGATTTACGGTACGCCACCTTGATGTATTTGTCGGGGGAGTGGCTGCCAACGTCGGCCCAGACTTCAATCATAAGATGGTAGTATTGTTGCGCTGCTCGACGCTTGCCATTGTTGGCTGTGGCCTGCTTGAATTGAATGCGTTCGAATGTATGCTCGGTTTGATAGTTGCCACTGGAGCCAGTAGAGAACGACGTATCATAGCCGCGGTTGTCATGGCTGTTGTAGATGCCGAGAGGATGGTGACTAGAAGACATGCGGGGAGACAGAGGTGTTTTGCTGGGCGTCATGATGGGTCCCTTGTCTCGTTTAGGTGTATGTTGAACAAGATCGATGACATGGCCATCATTGTCTGCAACAACAGCAGATATGCACATGGCAAACCCGAAGACTTGGAACGGTTGTGTGGAGCCCGTCTTGGTGAATTGGATGGTGCTGTTAGGAAAGTATGGAGTGAGTCCATATGAGCAGACACAAGAGAAATAGTTGCGACGGTAGCATGTCCATTCGCCCTCCTGGGATAGGAAGAAGCCCTTGTCGATGTTTCCATTGATATCGAGAGTGATGGTGTTGGTTGGCTGATCGGTGTACACAAGAGTGCCGAGACTGGTGATGGGCAGCAGTGGCGGATACTGCGCCGAGCCTCCTCTAGTGGCGTTCAATTGGGCGCCCTCCATGTTGACAGGTGATGTGTAGTTGTTGACAGGACTGGTGATTGGTGACGATAGCGGGAGACGTCGGTTGTTGGAGCCTGTGAAAGAAGGCGACCGGTTTGAATGCTCGGAAGACCTCCGAAAAGACGGGATGGCGGATGAATACTGGTCTCTGGTGGTGATCGGAGCACTTAGAGTTGGCAGGGTATTGGTACGATGACCATGCGGTAGCCCCGAAGATGATGGATTACTATTAAGAACAGTGTAAGTTGCCGAATTCCTATATCCGGAAGTTTGGCGGCGAAGGGAGTAGTGTAGAGGTAGCAATGGGTAATGAATGTGATAGTGGTAGCGCAAATGGCGAGAAGGAAGTGACAGGGCGATGTCGCGCAGTAGCAGTAGCAGCAGCAGCAGTAATAGTAATAGTAGTAATAGTGGCTAAGATCTCTATCTTAGTATCTCAGCGCGGGAGGGGATTACAGCACAAGAGAGATAGAGAGCAGAGTCAAAAAAATAGGCCCTAGTGAACACGCCGGTAAACATAGGTTATTTCTGTCCAAGTTTCCGTCCAAGCAGCAAGCAGGGAAAACGACGGCAGTGTGAGAATCCGGGCGCAGCTGCGGATGCAGAAGCGGGCGATGGGAGAGAAGGTGAAAGAGACAAACGACTTGAATTTGAGTTTGGGCTGCGGGCTGCGGACTGTGGAGCTCAATGTTGATTTGATGTGCAGGGTGGTTGTGGTAGTAGTAGTAGTAGTAGTAGTAGTAGTAGTAGTAGTAGTAGTAGTAGTAGTAAGTGAGCTTTGCTTAATGTTTAGTAGCTAGGCTGGCTGGCTGCAGCCAAACTCGTACTGCAGATAGTAGTGCAGATAAAGCTAATAACCTTGGGTAGTGGATATGTGTTGTATATGTATGGGTGCAAATACAACGAGAGTTGGCTCGACTACCAAAGCAAAACGTACTGCAAAAATTACTACAGAACAACACCGATAAAAAAATGAAAAAGGGAAAAAAATTTAAAGAAACAGCTACACAGTAGCAAAACTGCCGACAAATCAGCTCCAAGTGATTGGGTAGATGGAGACTTGATTAACTAGCTGGGTTGATGTTGGGTAGGTTTGTAGGCTTGTAGGCTCTATCGCCAGCTTGTATTTTAGTAGGCTTGGTTTCGGTTGACAGACAACTGGTGCTACTATTTTTACCCTTTTTCACCCTTGGCCGCCTTGACGAGGAGAACAAACGACAGATAAACAATATGCTTGCCGCTGTTGCTTGTAATGGCCGGAGAAGAAAAAAAAAGTTGAAGAAAGAAGGGAAGGGATGGATGGGATGGGATAGGATAAGATAGGATGGAACGGAGGAAGAAGGCCTAGGAAGAAGAAGAGGAAGAAGAAAGAAGAAGCCACTCAGAAATAAAGAGAGGAATTCTGAAAGTGACGGCTCACTGCTAACTAACTAAGCAATCTGGCTGCGTGGAGGAGACCGAGTAGGAAATCTCAAGGACGGGCAATGCTGCGATAATTTGTCTATATAATAGCAAAACTGGTACTACTAGCGCTAGTAATGCGATTAAATTGTTGTCGTAGTGTACTACTACTAGATACACTACAGTTAAGTCTTTCAGGCAAGTTAAGTTGCTCGCAGTCGTTGTCGGGTCAGAGTTTCGTCGCTAAGAATGATAAGCTGGTGGTGCACCGCTACACCACAATTAGTCACTAATAGCGGCCAACTAAGCTCACGCTGCAGCACAGTAATAATTGCGAAACGGCGGCTTTGCTTGCACTTTGCACTGACAACTAGGACAGGACTAATAGAATTAACAGAAAAAAATGCCAGTCAAAACCCGACTTAGGTGTAATTGACCTATTGAGATGGATGCATGAAAAAAAAACGAAGGATTGCAGAGTCAAGGATAGATGGCCACGAACAAAATTCAACACCTAGGGAGACAGGCAGTAGTGCAGTAGCAGTAGCAGACACCAAGGTAAGGCAGTAAAGAAACCAAGTGGAAACAACATGTAAAGCAGGCATGAAGGGGGTTTACCCACTAGTCGCTATTAGAAGGAGCAAGAGGAGAGGAAGATATTGAGGAGCAGGAAGAGGGGGGGGGGAGGAGAGGGGATTTTGCACGATAAAATGACGACACTAAATCAAAAGATGAAGAAGAAAAGAGAAACCTAGCGAAGGTAGGCGAAGAGGAGCAAGTTGCGCTGACAACAAAGCATTCTCAAGGCCGAACAAGAAGAAGGGCTTCTTAACTATTCATATCCTAGACTTTGCCAAAAAGTGTGCTTTAGAGTGTTCGGTGAAATTGAAATTGTCAACAAGGTTAACGCAAAAACCGCTATTCCTTGATCTGTTCTGCACCCGAGCCCAATTGTCCGGACGATGGAATGACCCGGAGGCCGGCATAAGGCCAGTCGGCTGGTTTAGCCAGCTTGGAGCTCAATAGCCATGAAAGGTGGGATGAGAGAATAGCCGTATCAAGAGACAGAGAAGTAAATAGAGCAAATGATAGGGCTGCGGTGTGCATGGAATTGGGTGGAATAAAACAACAAACTTAAAAGCCGCCAAGTTCAATCATGGGACATGGTGGGATGACATGAAAGAAACAAATACATGGGGGCAAGATAGAGTTCATTGACATCAGTGAAGAGAAACCTAGTTGAAAACTAGATAGACGGGAAGTAATAGAGGTGGAGGTAGCTATACCACTAGTTGTATACTAGTAGTACGATGGTAGAAGAAAATACATACCTAGTAGAGGCCAAGCGAGGTCGCTGGTCCAGGCCCGGAAAGATATGAGGACTGGGTTGGTAGTAATTGGCGTTATCAGAGCCGTATTGGGGCGATGAATGCAGAACTGATTGAGAGTACAAATCGTGTTGACTCGCGGGGTCTATCGCTGTTATAGAAGCGGCGTCGTGGTTGTAGCTAGAGAATGGTAAAAGACTAATATTAGTCAAAGCTCAAGTCCAGGAACCAATTTACTAATTCTAATGATTCATTTATCATTTATACTCCGTCGAGGCCATCCATGATTCTATTTGTACACCACAAATATTTGTATCATCCATAGGTAACCTAATATATATGGGATAACGTGAGGGTAAGTATAGTAGCCGAAGACCTAGATACTTTTATCTCCAAAGGACAAGGGCGCCATTTAGGAGCAAATAAAAGGTCACAGCAGCGCCAGCAATGGGGCAGATGGCTAGATTTCTAGCCAATATCCGGTCTTCGTGGTCCTGTTCGTTGTGCATGTTTATATCTTCCAGATCCCATTAGAGTCTAGGCCTAGCTGAATCCTCATGATCCCGCTAAAGGTAGAGAGAGAGAGAGGAGGCATTACAGGAACTTTCCATTGTATCGCAACTCGACATTTCGAACGTTGTCATACGCTACACTGCAAGCTGCGTGACATTGCTACACCGCACCGTCAAGTCCATACGCAACGGCCTTGGGGCTAATAGAACAGTGTGCACATGAATATATCGACGGCGACAAGCCAGCCTATAAGCACTGTAGCTATACGCCGATGAACCAATCAAGTGACTATATAGCAGAGTGCAATGATGCAACACTTTGGTGACAGGGTAACAACGCCATCCGTTGTGCACTCTCGACTACCGCAGATGCAGCAGTGGCTGTAGACTGTATGACAGCGTACGCATGTTTAACCTGGACAATGCTAACACACCGAGATATGGCAACATGATGAAAATAGTCAAATGATGGGACATGGTGTGGGACCAACGCCAAAAACAGAAGCGATGGTGATGTTAGCGACGGCCGTAGTAAGAAAGCTCTCCAATTGTCTTGGTAAACACCATAACAAACGACTAATAAATGCTAAGATGCGCCCCTCGGCGTATACTAGAATGCGTACGTACAATACAACGAATTGCATGTGTAAGAGTCTATATGTATATAGATGGGGGCTAAGGTGCTCGAATAGACTCTTTGTGATAAGGATATGACAAGACTTGGCGTCGGCATTGCGCGTATTAGGAATGATATAGAGCCAAGAATAATTTAGATGGCACTGATTCCCAACCCGATCTTTGAATGAAGAGATGAGGGGAAGGGCATGGAGAAGGAAAGACACACCGTACTGAAAAGGGTAAAAAAGAAAGAAAAAAGAGGTGATCAAATAGAACAAGGTTCTTGGCAGATGATCTTTGAGATTATAGAGTAATTGGGAAAATCCGTGATATAGCTGGATAGAAACAGGCTCATCATAACGTAGTGTAGCGACTTAAGAATCTCACGAATTATTCGAACAGCAAGCTGATGTGGTGTGAACTGACAAGGCCACCAATTAATTGGCACCGGTCTAGCTTCAGTTTATGGTGTCCACTCAGACAAGAACACTAATTTAGACCTACCATTTGGTAGTGGCAATGGCAATGCAAGATAAGTCAGGCTAGGATGAAAATAATAGGCATAGGCCAATATTAAATACAAGAAATTTACGTTTCAAGTCTTCCATAGCTTCAATCCAGTTAAACCCAAGGTAGCAAACCTAGATAATTGCATTAAATCCATGGTAGAAATAGGGTACTTCTCAACATCTTCTACCTTTCTGTCTTTAGGTTAAATTGCCAATAGATAAAATGTTTGTGGATGGGCATAAATAGTACAAACTATTTTGAAATGATAGAATATCAAGATGTTGAATAAAAAGCCTGATGGAAATATAAAATGGATTTGGGTGGGGGTTACTTAATGCAAGGCTCAGTAGTATCCTGTGCTATAGGAGTTAGGCAGAAGGGACATATTCATGAAATGACACATATCAGGTTCAGGTTGATACCTCATATGTCACCATCTAATTTGTGGCATCATGAATGAATGTTCTAATTCACAACTTGAGAATTAAAACATAATAATTCACTAGTAGACTTACTAGTAGAATGATGCGAAATAAAGGTTTAAATGAAGAATACTGGAGGTATATCGTTGAAAATCGGATATCAAGTGTCTAGGCGAGACACAATAACATGAATGTCGAATGGACAGGATGTCTTTGCAGATGCCAGGTTTGAGTTTGTGTCGAACAAAAAACTATTATTGAGACACTGGTAAGGATGGACATGCCAAATGTGATGTGATGGGACCAACCCTGGCACGTATTGTGACTAGGACATCATCGAGTAGGCTTTCATAAGAGACTGTGGAAGGGGAGCATTTGAAGGGCGTGCGAGTCGATCTTTTGATCACACCACATACGAGTCACTACAAACATATGGTAAAAAGAAACGGAAAGGATATGGAGCTGCGGCTGGTATGGATGTTTGTAACATGGGAATTGGTGATGGGTTTGTTTGACTCCGTGGTATTTGTGATGTAGCCGTTCGAAATCAATAACATAGTGTAGGGTTGTTTCTTACCGCATATCTGCGCTTCGAGACTGCAACATCTCAGGGTATTCCATTTGTGAAGCTCTTGAGGGCGAATAATAGCTTGTCGTTGTCTAATTGCAGTAGCGTATTAGTCACGCATGTTCCAAGTACGAAAGTGGTATAGTAGGTAGTTTCGATCTCGTGGTTTATATATAGAAGGTAGTAGCAAAGCTTATGCTTAGGTGGCCCGTGAAAGATGTTTCTGGCGATGGGGAGTTTGAGGTACATTAAATGTGTTTGGGTGTATTACATCAATCGGATGCTGCATCTATGATTTGGCATTATGTTAGTATCACCGCACCAAGAAATTGATGCCTGAAACAGATACACTGGCATCAATAAAGAAGTTGAGCATATCCAGATAGACGCCATATCGGCACTGAAAACTGTAGAATGCATCTATACAAAGATCAGACTCTATATACCAGAAACCTGCTGATTTGTGAAGTATGTAGTTCTTGAAGTCCACCAGTTCATACCCATAGGGTAGGCTCGAAATAGATAGTGTGCATGATGTGAAGCTTATGAAAAGAAAAATAGCATAATACCGTTGTAGACTCTTGATATGAAATCATACTTCAAGGATGTATTACAACAATAACGCGAAGGATTATATCAATGACTGAACTGGGGAAATAGGGTTGTACAAATGATGTGATGTGATGTTGATGTCTGTTGTGTGAGTGATCTAGACAAAGGGGTTTATGATATAATATCGAAGTATAAAAGGGCGAAGGTAGCCTACCGTAGATAATAGATCAACAAATACACATATGTATCAAAGCTGACCTAATTTTGGCATATGGTTTTGTGAGCAAAGATTAAGATGGAGTGATAGAAGAATAGCAGAAGTCGTTCTTGGTGTGGTGAACTTTGAAAAAAAAAAAGAACGGGCAGTGTGATATGGGACGTTATTTTAATTGAAAAAGAAAGAGAAAAGTATAAATAAAAAAAAGAGAATGGAAAGTCAAAAACAATTGTACCTTTTCTAGTGTCCAAGTACGTAGAAACGAAGAGCGTAAGTTACTTTTGTTTTATGTTCAAAGTACAGCGAATGAAATGGATTTCGGATGAATAAGGTAGCCAAGCGAATAAAGGAAGGCCTTAACGAAGCGATTCAAGTGGTTGGTTCGGTAAATAATGAAGAAAATGAAGCCGGAGATGGATGTTGGGCTTTTGCAGAGATGGTCGGGCTGAATATAATATGTAGATATCGCGATTTGCGCCAATTGATCTAACAGGAATATAGACATGAGTACAGCAGACTCAGTGACGCAACATGGATTCAGTGACAGGAGGTTGGCCGTGACGTAGCTAGTTCTAATCATACTAAAGGACCTGAAAATATCGAATACACAAGCACAGAGGGCAACTTACTTTGACGACATATGACTATAATACACGACAGCTCAAGATATTCGGCGTCAATAAAGGCGTTGAGTAGATTGCAAAGTTGGCCTTGATGAAAATATCAGAATTCAACACGGGACCGCGGGATTGAATCCGTAAATAGAGCAAGTAAAATCAATAGCGTGAAAATACGCAGAAAATATAGGCGACGATGGCGAGGTGTTTATAGGAAAAACACCGAAAGGCGATGGATGTGATGAATGGAAATATGGGAGAAATTGAATAGATATAGAAACGTGGGCCGATAGAAGAGAATGAAGGTAGAAAGAAAGAGAAGAGAGAAGGCACACGAAAACAAAAGTAGAGATATAGGAAATGTAATAGAAAGCAACGTCTAGTTAAGGAAATTGCGAAAAGTATGAAGTGCGTAAAAATAGAGAAAGAGCAACAACAAACGCGAGCCAATCAGGATTAGTGTCAAGTAAAGTAAGGTAAAAGGAAAAAGGAAGAGTGAAGAAAGAGGAAAGAAATCAGTGGAAGCTGAGCGAGTATCAGAACGTAATAACCAAGTTTCACTACGTTGGCTGCAAAGAGGAAGTCGGTCTTGATTGAGATATCTAGGAGGAAGAGCGATTTCAGCTAGTATTAGTATCTTGGCCGTCTACGAGAAAGATGAGTAGGGACGAGGATTATCTCGGGTCGACTAGGCCGTACTTAAATATTCGAAAGCACAACGTTTGAGCAGCACAGCAGAACTAGAGAAGGAAGGAGAAAAAGGGCCGCTGGGGGCTGTCTATGCCCAGAGACTGAGGAAGAGATAGGTGGGTAGATAGAGACGTAGTATATGTTCCATCTCATTCACAGTAAGACCTAGACTTCTACGTCTTGACCACTACTAGCCAAGAAGCACTGATGCTTCTACTGCTGTTGATCTTGGTCGATGTGGCGTATCCTCAGTGGTACAGATTGGCACACTGGACACATTGGATGGTACTAGGAAATGAGAAAGGGCGGGCGCATGAGGACACTAGCAGACGTTGGGCAAGGCAGGTACAGTTGCTTCTTGTTCTCCAGGCATAGAGTAGAAAGTACAGCTGGGCCGGGGAGGGTAGGGTAATAGAACATGATATGGTCAGATACTTACCCTGTTATCGAAATACAGGCGGCATAGACTGCTTATGGAGGAGATCTAAGTACTAGACTTGGATGAGAGATGATGGAACTTGGAAGAAACGTAAGACAGGTGGTCGAGAGACCTATGCCATATATATACGTATATACATGTATCTATATAGATGAACATCTTGCCTGTCTATGTAACTTTGCAAAACAAAAAAGAATCAAAGGCAAGAGTAGGAATAATAGAGCTGAAAGGATATATTAAAAACGCCATCTTGTCTAACTACTCGCGCATCTGTATTCAGTAGTGATTACAAGATACTTTGGCCCGTTGCCACTGGCCCAAAACAATCCTTATTTTCCTCTTTCAACCTGGACTGCCAGATAGTCCAATGAACCGCTTAAACGTAGCAGTGATTGCTATTGTGGCAGCAGCAGAAGTTCCATCCGAAAGAGAGAAGTGGAGAGGAAGGCAGGAATACAGAAGGAGAGGAGAAAGGCGTCCAGTCTACGGAAGAGGGAAATCACAGCGGGTGATAAAATAAAGACATTAAACCGACGAGCATAAAAAGACATGATCTCTAGTGCAGGAAAGATTGCGTGTTCAACACAAACTCTGCTGACTAAACTATAGCTAGCAAACTACGTGGTCAGAGGTCCTTTGTTGTAGCTCCTTCGCGATCGGCGAGGAGACGTGTATCTGCTCTAATACTGCTATCATCGTGCTGTAATGTTATGAGCGTCTATGGCATCTAGGCTTGATTAGCTGGAACTACGTACTCAGGCTCATAGAATCCTCATGATGCGTCCGGCCGTTTCGGTCCTCCTTTCCAGAATCTTGTCGATAGCCTCACACCATGTAGACCAAAATCAAGCCTGTAGTAGAGGAACGAGAAGGACAGAAATCGAAAATGGCTGCTACCGGATGGGAACCTAACACCTGCTAAGGGCCATGGAGTTCAGAACATTCAGCAGAAACTAGTGCTAGTAACACTCCCAAGAAGTACACCCAATCCAAGAAATTAGGTGTATCTTATTGGCAAACGCCTACCTACCCCGTAAGATAAACAAACGGAGCAGATTCAGCTTGGCATTACTCGAATAGAAGTTCACTATTGTCAACATCGGCTTGATGTGACGGTTCCCATACATAACACATATGGGTCTCTATATAGCGCGCGATTATTGCTATTGAGCCTAAGAAACAGAACTCACATCGGCCTTTCCGCCGATATCATACTCGTAAGATCCATTTATAGTGCCTCATACGAGGTCTTTTGTATTAACAAAACGGCACGAAGAAGTTCATATTCCTGTGCCTTCCCATTGCATGTATTATTATGCACTTGTCCTGGTATTGCTCGCCATATAATCCTTTGTTTTCTTCCCCGAGCCGCCTCAGGGTATTGCTAAAGAGCCGTCTGATATTAGGCGCGACGATAAAATAAAGTCAAAGTCAGAAATACAAATATTAAATGGAATCATTGATGGAGCAAAGATCAACGGAAGTATAGTTTACGACACGCGATGATCTCTTGCTGCAGTACCCTTGTAGATAAATCTTATCAATACACTTACAATGTAATTTATTGTCGATATCTATCTTATAGTGCAAAGCTTTAAGGGCTGTCTATTTATGTTCACTTGCCTAAGTTTATAAACAAAGCCTGTGAAAACGCCTAATGACACTAGCCTGTACACATTGTGGGAATGATCTGAAACGCAACGAGAGCGAGATACCGAGAAAGTTCCTGTGCAGTATTAATTTTTGAACACTTAGGACAATCACGGATCGTAACAGTGAACAAAGAAAACTCGTTTAATACTCGCGCAAGATACAAGACAGAAAGAAAGGAACGCATCTGCAAACGTTACAGGCAGCTCCAAGTCCAAAATGCCACCATAAATTAATGAAGAAATGTGAACAAGGCTTGAGGGTAGCTTCTAAGACTAGAGCACGCTCGATTCTGAGTCACTTTGGGATATCTTTTCAGAAGATGGCCTTGACTTGGGTATAGTTTAGGCATAGCTAAGCAAAAGCCAGCATATATTCTAGCTGATATTACATTCTTAATCACCACTAGCAACATGACATCATGGCCTAAAGTGCACATTGGTTGCCCCAACACAGGCCTTTCTGAAACTATAGAAAGCTACATACTAGGTAGTGGTGATAGTATTCGATCTTGTTGGCTTACGTACAGTCATAGTTGATATGTATGATTTCTATACGGTACAAATCACCATACCAGTTTTATTTGTCTGCTTGAACTCCGATAGTCTGTATACTGGTATCATATTAGTATAGTTGATCCAGGAAACTTGCGATTCTTTCTTTTTTACACCACGTTAAGCGATGTGAGAATGATACAAAAACAGGGCCCTAACATTCTAGTCGCTATAGTAGCTTAATTTATAGAGTTTATCAAGTTTCAGCGGCTCATATCCAGCATCGACACAAAGAGACTCAGCTTGTACAAGTAGTGGTAGAAATGCCTCATCCAATGGCACCGATATTTTACATCTCCTCACACCGAGAACCTAATTGATAGAGTCAATATATTGAAGCAGAATTAGCCATGAGACCTCACAAAGCAGAGAAACACAACGACATCATTGAGGTGCACAAATGCTTGATCTAGAACATGAATCGCGCAGATTGTCAAACTTGATAATATTCATGAGTTGGTCGCCCACTATATGGCACTACAAAGGAGACTGTCTCTTAGTTATGTGCCACGCAGCGTTGGTTTTTCTCAACATGAAATAATATCCAGTCGCACTGAGTTGGGTCGAAGCGTTGTGGTTGTTCACAATTCGAATAGATTAAAGAAGTACATAGCCCTGGTATAGTGCTGGCTAACCCTAATGAATCTCGTGTCACACAACATGGTTGTCATAAATTTTATGTAGAAGAGAGAATTTTGCTGCTTATCAGTGTGATTATGTATGTACATAATTTAGGGATTGCTACGGCTTTGCGTTTGAGCTGTGTGCTAGTCCCAACAAGTCAAGCCATCATTTAAATCACCAGGAACACATATATAAGCTAATGCAATAGAAGCAGAGTTATAGCTGCGGGTGGAAAGTACGCAAAGGACTAGAGAATGGAACACAGTATGGAAAGTCTACCAGTCCCATCTGTTTTATTTCTTTGACTTGCGAGTTTGACTTCATGAAATAACAGTTAATGCTGGACTTAGTTTTGTTTATCTTCAAGTGGAATAGATACCCAACACGTAGTTTAGCATATGACAATGCGAATATAATAAGACTGGACTTCCTTTTGGACATGACCGGGCATAAGAGAATTGTAAACAAAGATGGCTGGAACAGAAACTGGTTCACTTAGGGTAGGATAAGCCCAAAAAGGTAGTTCCAACAGACCGCATATAAAAACCCGAATATTCCTTGCACACTGTCTGGACTACTCACCAGAAATTGGACGAATACCTACAGAGGGCACCACACTAAATAGTTGTTTGTATAGGCGGTGAGTAGGATTAAATGTTTACATGACTCTATATATAGTGTGAGTAAGCACAGGCTATCAATGGAATAAGAAGACTCTACATCGTCACCCCACCAACTATACACTTTCTTGGAATCACAAGAAATGAACATTAAAATCGTTCCAAGGCGAGAAATGTAGGCGATCGGAAGATTTGTCTGGCGTCGAAGGAAGAGACAGCACATGGATCTATAGGCGCATATGGGCGATTCGTCGGCCAGCTTAGCAAGCCGTAAGCTTATTATACGCCATTGATAGAGCAAAACGATGGAATAATAAGAGGCACATGCTGTGTACACGACATGCATTTGCTATACTTGGCTATGGAGCGTTATGCCGCGTTGAATCTATAAGCTGCCCAATATAGACATTGTATGATTCCTTCAATATACATCCCAGAGTCTATAAGAGAAGATGAAGAACAAAAGACAGCGAAGTTTGTGATTTTGCCATGTTGTTTACGCTTTGTTCGTATTTGATTGAGCACGCCTTGAGAAGAATAGAAATATTACTGGCCCGCCATCAGCCACGGCACAAACAAACGCCATCACCCACATATAAGCAAACGCCCCTCTCCTCTTCTATTCGAATTCGGTTCTTATCAGCAGCAAACCAACCAAGGCACGATGAAAACAAAACTCGTGGCTGGGGCTGCTTTTCATGCAAGCTCTCGAATGTCTCGTTCCGCCTGACCAAATAAGGAGTGTTTGCAAAACAAGATACCGATAGCCTATCATCTTGCGATCCTTGCCGCTTTGCTTTTTGTCTGCATGCTTCCTACGCATATTCGTTAACTGCAGCCCACTACACCACCCGAAACATATGTGTAGATATAGCCTAGTTAAGTGGCAGACATGATTGCCGTGCGATGTGATATAGTCAAAGTTCGTATGGAAGGCCGAGCCATGAATCCAGTGAGATATAATGAAGACTACCGACTTGTGTAGAGGTATATTGAAGCCGCTTGTATCGTAATAGCGCTAGAAGTAGCAGCCAGCTTATTCCTGGTGGCTTTTGTTCTAGGTATCTCGCACTGATTCCACCGAGCTCTACAGAAGTCACACAAGCCTATGCTTTTGTGGCCTGAGTTATCATATTCTTTCTGGTTCTCTGCCTCAGACTATGCTTTCTAGCGGTGGTGTTTGTGTCTCCAGCGCTAGGCCAGAATAGGAGAGACCGATAATAATGACATTTTGTATAAAATGTGCTACAGTGGCCAGCCCAAGTATCTTACTGGGCCCTGGAGTATTCTGTGGTGCTTTCTTCTGTGAATTTTCGGCGGACCATGCTACCAAGGCCGGGCTAAGACTTTTATGCTGTGAAGACACCACCACCACGATGCCTGAAGCCAAAGAATTGTATTAGATTCAGGCTTTCTTGATTTTGAATAGATTGAGTTTAGTACGACACGCGCCGTTAGTTACAGTTACAGTTACGATGCTAAAGAGGACGGCATCGGTAGCTTCCGAGTGAAGGGCTTGTTCTTGTCCTGCCTTAAGTCATGAATGGTCGACAGACACCTCGACATTTGACTCTGTAGGCAACGTAATGCCTTTTCTGCGAGTCACCTTGTGTGTATGAAAACAAGGCATGTGGAAGTTGCAAGGCTAAAAAGAGCAGAGCAGAGCCAAGCTCTTGTTCGTTTTTCTTTTCAGCTAGCATCAGTAAAACAAAGGGCAACGCTACGACCTACAGCTTATGAAAATTTTCTGCTTAACCTTAAACCAACACCCCGTCTCAGGCACACAGATCTACATGACATTTTCAGCATCAGCTTGTCTTGCTAGCCCCCAAAACAGCGAGAAAGAGAACAATGGGAGCCCATTGGTTTCCCGCTTATAATATTGGCCCATAATGCGAGTTACAAACGCCCATGCTTGGTTTGTGGCTTGGCTAGAATTGAAATGGCTTCGTTTTTTTTTCTTGGGAATGACAATAACAATAACTATCCATAGGACCGATTGATATACATGAACACCCGCTTCCTCTTCCTTGGCCATTAATGTGTCGACAAAATAACAGATACATCTATTCTTGCGAACTTTATATTCCTGTTCCTCCAAGGAGCCATGACTGCTTGAACACGATTCTATACCGCGTTGGGCCACGGCATTTACAAAAGCTCTGTCTCTCTCTCTCGTTTCAGTTTCCGGTTTTCAGGAGTAGCCCAAGTCTAGAGAAGAGATACTGGATTCCAGGCTAGAAATATTGACGATACTATAATATCTTGGAATTTACAACTTGGTTGGAGTTTCTGCTGGTCTGTGTATAAAGACACGAAGAGCACCAAACAAGAGAGCCTAGCAGTACGCTAGCGCTACGCCGTAGTGGTGGGGGTGTGTGCAAATCTGCTATGAAACTTTTGGCCTTTGGTGTATAGTTTTATGTGAGCCAATATAGACGGCTATTTTGTGGCATTTTACGTTATTTTTTGTTTCTATTTTTTTTACAAGCGAAAGAGAGAATCGGATAATATAGTACTATCCTTTTCACTAGCCCGAGGAGTATGTAAAAGGATTCATGCATTGGATACTTTCCCAATTGTTTAATGATGAGCAAGCCAAAGAGGCATAGTGGTGTTTGGTATAGATATTAAGAGAAATACAGTTCAAGGCCTTCTATAGGTTGTTCTAATTCCACATTGTCCGAAGAAAATGGTGGGCATTATCGTAAGATGGACCAACAACCTATATGCTTTGATATATATCCTCCATCATGTTCGACAGGTGGTTTTTAGCCATGCAAGGCATAGAACCATGCACGAGATAATGGCTTAGTCCGTGTTCACTATAGAAAAGTCGAAAGAGTTCTAAGCAGTCTTAGAATGCTGACCCAATGATGGTATCGTGTTTCTTACCTGGGTAGCATGGAATCTTCTAAGAAAGAAAGCCATAAATTAAGACTGCCGAAGACGGTCATTACTAACGGATGACCAACCAGAAAGAAACGTATGCCTGAATGTTAGTTTCTAAGCCATGCCTATCAATAGATACTAATCAACACATCCCTTACCATTTACTGTTTCTTATTCTGATTGACCTATTTTCTCTGAATGGTCGCGGGCCTTGAAAACGATAATGCGGCGTCTTTCTCCCCATTTGTATAATACTTGCGGCATTCTATTTCCCTCTACGATATTGATATAAAAAGGAAAAGAAAAGGCAATGCCGCAGCCGCTTAACCTATTTTTATGGGCATGACCTTATAGTTCAAAGTGGGCTTGTGAAAAAGAAACCGATAGAGAAGCCGGTCTGTGTAACATCACTAATACAGCGAAGGGATGTTGCCGTTCACAAAAAATGCGACAAATTCTATCGGGGGCCAGGGAACTTTTTTTTCACTGAAATCAGCCTTCAATCAACTGGGAACTTGACGTCTTGGGTGATTATTGATATTCTAGAATTAGCCACATAAAAACAAAAGGATACTATGTAGTATAGAAGTTATGGCTCGTTCTGCATGGCTTAACATGCTGAAGATTAATGTATCTGTACTTTCTCTCATGTCTTACTTGATCAAATGACTATTTAGTGTGTGTAACGTTCACATACCCTAACCCTATCAACTACCCTTCGCATCATAACATAGTGCTTGAATATTTACAGCATTTTTACAAAATCTATTCGTTTCTATGATATTAGCATAGCGAACATCTAGTGTCTTGGTTTATCGTGGAAAGCAAGCAATAAAGCTATTCAAAATGACCAACTCGGCCGGCGGCAACCTTTATTCTTGCAAGTCTGCTCTGCCCATCAACTTTAGACATCATGATACAATGTACCTGTGTACGCCTATTGCGGTGGAAGCAAAAACAGAATCATTAGTATGTGTGTAGAACGTACTCTAAATCTATACGGAGTTTCTGTTTTGAAAGAGACGGTGAGTAGTTCCATCGGGGCAAAAACTCTTACAGGCATGATGCATACAGGTAAAGCTCCCCAAACATTCTCACATTTGCCAGTGTTCTGTCTCTGCCGTAAGCCTTAAATATCGGCAGGAGCATTAATTAATAGCCTGTATAAGAGTGGGAATCTATTACACGGCATACGCGTGTTGTTTACTAGGCATCGTCTTGCGCTGAAATGTCCCTTGGGCGGATAGTGTTTTGGAGTCATGGTAAATTCTAGAGGGGGGGAGAGGGTGGCGGATAGATAGCAAACACATAGCAATGTCAAGTTATTCTACGCCTTTTTGATGACCATGCTTCGGGCCTTTCTGTGGAAAACGCCTCGAGAACATCCTTTCGATGGGATTTTGATTTCGTCAGGCTCTATCGTGTCTTCTTTATGTATTCGTTATTCGCGATATAGGGAAGTGATATAATATTGGAAAGCTACTAACTGCCAACAGTATCCTATGAAAAGCAAATGACCGCTATATATTGACAATGGAATTACAGTTCCATGACTAGAAGTGAAACAGTGTATGGCCGCCATGAAGAAAAGAAAGAGTAGGAATACAAAGGGCGACAAAAGAGCCCTCCGTGCCCAACGTGAGATATAAAAAAGGTCTTAGACAGACGGTATATGCGTGCCTACGGAATAGTAATAAAAGAGGAGATATTCCTGAGTTCCTTCAAGTTTGATCTTTTGCATCAGGCCGTAATATATGAACTGTATGAAATTACTAATATTGACAAACCTCCTTCGCCACTTTTGTTTGCCATTTCAAGAAGATTCATACACTATACTATAGCCTAGAATCGAGATATACGTAGCCTAGAATTGAGATATACGTAGCCTATAAATCTATAATTGGCTAATAGGTATGGCCTCAAGCCAGACATCGTTTGTTGTGGGCCAACATGGCGCATCTACAGAACTAAAAAATACAAGGATCTAATGTAGTGAATATCCACGCCAATCAGCCATTTTCTCATTACTCTTCTGTCTTCTTTTTTTTCCTTTTTCTTCTCTTATCTTCTTTCTCTCTCTCTCTCTGCACTAGATTTATGTCGTGAGCCCTGGGAAGAAATTAACCTCTGATTCGTATGTATATTCCGTTCTAGTTTTCAGCTCAACAGTAAAGACAAACGAACTACGGGAAGAAACTATCAAAAAAGGCGGGAACAACGAAACATGGAGCGAGCGAGAGAACCAGCTTATCATTTCAGTGTCCTTCGTTCCGGCCTCAAGACACCGATCATCTCGATTCGGGAATACCAAGACAAAAGCGGCCACGTATAGAGACACACGGGTTTCATTTGTACGCGGTGTTCAAGTTTCAGTGCCACTGTTGATATTCGGGGAGGGGGGTGGTGGAGGTACATATATAGATTATATGAGAAGCAGCACGGTGACTATTCCATAGACTAAAGGCAAAGAAAAGAGTCTAGCAGAGCAATCCATTCACACACGCCTCCTCATTTCACATCTCCGTCGTTGGCGTCCAACAAAAAGGATCACTTGTGCTCTCAAGAAGACACTGTGATCGGTAAACTCAAGCGACCAGGACAGAGACTAGACTAGATAGCCACTCTATTTTCATTTCCATATCTACGTCTTCTTTTCTCCGGCTGTTTGAGCATCAGGCACACCACAAAGGCGGTCAACGGAGTGCAGAAATGACGGCACGCACGATAAAGGAGGGGTGTGCTGCCTACGAATCAATAATCATGAGACGAGCCCAATGAAAGAGCCAGGAGAGGGGCTTCCCCCATCGCAGTCGGGCTTTTGCATGAGCAAACCCGGCAACGACGAATGGGTTGCCACGTCCATCACCTATAGTTCTGGGCCACGTATCGATAATCACCGAAGGAAGGCAAACACTGGGACATATATTTGTAGCCTTGATAACAAACACTGCGGTGAAATCACAGTGACGAAGCAAGAAGGCCTGGCATAATGTGATTATTGATGTGCGGTCGTTCTGCGGATTAGAAATATGGCCGGGCAAGAAACTAGCAACTATAGACGTATATTGAGACATGCGAGCCGCGTCTGCGAAAATCGCAAGCAAAGAGCCAGTTAGAGCCATTCTCTTCGACAACATAGCATAGCGGAGGAGCCCGTATCAGTGACGTAGCCCAGTCAAGCCTTTGGCCCAGAAGGCACACACCTCGACCCAGTATCTTCGTGGCCCCCATCGCTGTCGAAGTCGATGGGATGGGCCTCAACAGAAGTTCAGCACCTCAAGGGCCCATGGCTTCCCTAATGTTTCTGTGTCTGTTTGTCCGACTAGGCTGCCCTCTGGGTGTCTGCCATGATCTATGCAACGATTCCTGACCCAAGTTTCGTGTCGGGGTGAGGTATACCAACCTGAAAAGTGCCTTGATTTTTGCTTTTCTTTTTTTTCTAATAGTCTGCCGTTTTTTAGGCTGTCTTGCGCCGTGCCATGGGATAGGAATTTATCATGGCTACACTAATACAAAACATAAACAGGGTCAAGAGAGGAGATTGTTATATGCCAGTACGGATTCAGTATCTTCTGAGCTGGCACATAAGATCGTCCGAATATATAGCCTTTTTTTATATCTCACTCTCTTTTCCCTTGATAATGGCACAGGCATGACTAACTAGTTAGCCTATCTAAAGCACGGAACGCACTGATCTTATATGCTTACGATACCGGTCTCGCCAATATATATTTGTGCAATAGATAATTCACAAAACTTAGACACGCCCCCAACAACTCAACAAGGCACCAGGAAGTCTTGCCGTCGATATGCCATTTCTCTTTAGAGAACATGGCTGGTCGTCTGGCTTGCAACGTAGCTGTTTCTGTATGCCATAGGTCTCTTACAGCGTTACACATGGCCTCAAGTCTCAGGGGCCGCCAAGAGAGTCTGGACGGGCTGTGTGAGCTAGTGTCGGCCTCGGGCGATATTGCAACTTTTCTACAGTTCCGGATCATTTTCGTCGTTGGTGGGGGGTGTTTCAAAGAGAGAAAGATGGTGATGTGTAAGAAGAAGAGAGAGATAGAGAGACGAAGCGAGTAGCAATGCCAGAGCATTAGTCGAACATCAGAATCCGAGGCTACTCATCTGATACTATCAAGGCACTGCTAGCTCATTTGCTTTGTCCTTCTCTGTCCTCTTCTCCATGTCCGCCTCTGACATTTGGAAAAACTAGTGTCGTAACGCAAGAGTGCCGGTGGACTCCGACGTGCAACGTGAAGACTTGTTTTCGTTTTTATTCGTGTCTTTCATATTCTTTGTTCGCTTTCTCCAGGCCTCATTTTCAGCCCCCCTCTTTGCTTCTACTTCTGCTGCCTCTTTTCGAGCCTGCTCGTAACCCGGGAGGAAAGTGGCATCTCGCTCTCGGCTTCTTCGTTGTTTTGCATCTATGCAGCTCTATATGGCAGTTATGAGGTCATCGACGCTTGATATTACTGAAAATAGTCCATGTTTTAGACAGTTATAATGACTGTGTTTTACTATCAAGTGCAAAGCGAAGCACAAGCCGTGTTTTCGGGCGTGGTGATGACACCATTCTTCTGATGCCGTACTCCGTTACCACCATGTAACAATACACAGTATACACTCCTATAGTATGGATATATATGACGTGCTATAGATGATGCGGCAATACAGCGTAGAGTAATGGCATGGCCTGAAATAGTTTCGATGACGTTGTTATAGGCAGCTGGGCGGCAAACGAGGCCGAGATATTGGCACTGGAGATTGTACGAGGGCGGTCGAAAATGAGGGTTCTGGATCAATATTAGACTAGAGAAAGATAATAGACGACTGGAAAAGGAAACCGAAAACGATACGATTACAGCTTGTCTAGGGTTTCTTCGGCCTTCTTCTTCTGTCGACACGTCAGC
Source organism: Davidsoniella eucalypti (assembly GCA_004009845.1). Lineage (NCBI taxonomy): Eukaryota > Fungi > Ascomycota > Sordariomycetes > Microascales > Ceratocystidaceae > Davidsoniella > Davidsoniella eucalypti. Next base: position 70,052 of record RMBW01000043.1, on the reverse strand, counting down.
CCTTCGGTGGTTTCAATTATCTCCTACAGATGGCCCGCAACAAGTCCATATGGTGCTATATGTAGCTCGAGATAGCGTGTCTACCTTCAGCCTGATGCCCGTATATCTTTGCTGGTTTGCGAGCTGATATAGCTATTGAGATCCGTTACGACTGGCCCGTGTATATCTTTGCTGGTTTGTATCGCGTGTCATTCTGGCAATCAACAACTCCAACGTCCGTGCTAATTACCAGTGTATCAGTCTCAAAACCAGTCAAGGAGGAAAACACCAACATGAACACCAAAGCAGATGTCAACACAGGAACCAAGGCAAGAAAAAGGTTCGCGTCGCGGTGACCCGTCGCCAGAAACGACAAGCAAAGCAATGTAAGAACGTTCCTGGTATCGCTGGTTTGTTTTTCTGTTCGAGGTCACGGCGCAACCACTTGGCAGCAAACTATCGCCCAACCTCATCTCGTGCGTTGTATCATGAGAGATATGTGGTTGGATACAGCAGTGGCTACAACTATAGCCATGGCTATATGCGGCTCGAAGTTCGAGGGAGGGGAGATACTACGTGCGGTTCTAGATGGTAATCATGGTTCGCGAGCACAGCCAGTCAGTTACTGCTGACAAGACGATGGCTGTCAAACCTCACTAGACGCAACACTATCACAGATGTCGTTGCTGGTGTTATCAAGGACAGATCACTTTGTGATAGGCATGTTTGGAAAGTCTTGACACTATCATACTTGCAAGTCTCACCATACAAAGTGTGGTACTCACTCTGTCGGTCGATAGCCCAAGTCTATCTGTTATCTTTCTATAAAGAGATCACGATATATAAGTTAGTGAGCGCCATCAACGCGTACGTAAAATATACTATCATACCATCTAGTCTCTATCGAGATAGACTCTATATGAAGCATATCATGCTCAAATCTATTCTTGTTTTCAACCCCGAAATTCAGATCAGGCCATCTTCAGCATAATTTAAGAATAACATCCATCTCGACTTTTGATATGGGTACTTAACCCTACCGACTACGCTAACCCTAGTATTTATGATCTTAAACTACACATGTAATTGTAATCAGCAAACGGTAAATTAAAGTTACGATGTATCTTGCCTGCTATACTATTGCGTATTATATCTACCACGAGGAGAATAACAATTCGACTGAAGCTAAAGCCCGTGAAGTACAAGGCAAGCTCAAGGATTATAAGTGATAAAAGCACAAAACGTGGCAAAGTACGACGACAGCAACACTAGCAACGAGAGGGAAGGATTTGAAGTAGGATATACGATAAGGCTGGTAAAAAAAGACTTGCATAACAAGGTGCAAAAAAGGAAATATCGTGAAAAGTATACTATGTCCGGTAATCAATACATAATGTAATACTACTTCGTTTGAGATGAGTTAGTGAGCCCACTTCAGCATCCCTGAGCTCGGATATCTCTTTTAGGCACTAATCACCAAGGCTAGACGGGCCTAGACAGAAAAATGAGAGCAGCGACTACATAGATGCCTTAGTTGTTGGTAGACGAGCTCTGACCTTCGCGGCAAATCTGCGAGTGGCATCATTAGTTTTGTTTTGCTTTGTTCCAGACAACAAGCTCGGGTAACACGTGTTGTTGATTTGGTGTCATTGTTATAAGATAGGCGCATTATCCAGTTAACAATAGGACAATCGACAAATATACGAGAAGCAAGACATGTCACAACTAATGTGATTCTAAGGTGTATTTGGTGGACATGGCTACGTAGTAGTGACTGATACTGCAACAGCTGCTGCCAGTACCTGAGCAGTCTGTCGAAAACCTCTCCGTAGCAAAGAAAAAGGCTGTGAGAATGTACAACTCACTCATGATCTGATAAGAGCCTAGTAAGAAGCCAAGTCTAGCTTCCAAGCAAGGAAACAACCCAGCATTGGCTGACTAGGCGATAGAGCGATCGATACTGAAATAAGAGATGATCTTATTCGTGACCGTTTCCCTTTTTTACTATGCTGCTGCAACGCTACAAAAAGGACTGCGCTTTAGGCAATGAAAGTAAAACCAACTACATACAGGCAACGCCACAGTGAGCTAGATCCCGTAGATTTTGTCAGCACATCAACCATCTCTAGATTAGAGCATATCATAATATGAAACGACATTCACCAAAACGGCACCTTTATGGACGGTTATACTAGGGAGTGCCCTACCCTTTTCTCTAATTAAAACAGCTAGAAACCAACGACTAGACTTGAACGAGATCTGGGCGCCACACTACGAAAGAAGCGCAGCCACATAAGCCCCACTTATTCTGATTTTAATCGAACCATATATATCATCATATGTTTGTGGTGATCCAATACAGTTCTAGAGACTCCTTGCTGTAATTCTTTTTTAATTTTTTTAATGTTTTTAATTTTCTGTTTTTGTTTTTCTTGGATTCAAAGTGGCCAGATCAGAGAAAGAAAGAAAAAATACTGCAGATTTTCTAGAATCCGGCATTGGATCACACCCTCCAACGTCTATTCCGTCTAATATTTTCTTCCTCTCTTCTTCGCTCCCTTTCTATCTCCAAGAAGAAGAAGACCAGATCTTGGTTGCGCAAGCTTCTTTATAGGTACGTCTGACACGTTAATAGAGCCTCTGCGCCTCTGATAGCTCTGTGGCAGCTAGCTTTACCCTCTACCCTACTTCTATCGTATCTTAGTACACACTATCTACAGCAACTCTTACTATCAAAGAACTACTTGCATACTGAATTATCCGTCTTCGTGCTCTTCTCTACTCGCTGCTCAGATTCACTGGTTCTATACGTGGTTAGTGGCTGTGCTTAATCGGGATAGGCCTCACACTAGATTTACTGGCTTATATACATGCATATCCACACATGACTCGCAAATCTATCAATATTCACACCTATTCACATAATGCACATACCCGTCCACAAAGATACATTCAGACACCATAACCCTATACCTACCTACACTACACACTACACATACATCGTCTCATCTTAGCCGCAAACTCTTTGTCGCCGACTTGGCATCGTCTCAGTGCACAGTTGCATCTCAACAGCCCGAATCTTAGGCACACCAGGACATGCCTATATCGGCTTCCTGCACTTGTTCTTGTTACTATCTCATCCCAGCTGTTTACATGCCCTGACTAGCCGTGTTGACATCACGTTGTCTTGATCTACCTATATCATTACCAGCATCTATATCATCACTCAAAATAGAAAGAAGAAACACAGGCGGCCCTACCAGCAAGTAAGACAGATCTTCTTAGCAATAAACAGGCGTCTCCTAGATCTTGACTGGCATAGCCCTAGGCAGATACTAGAGTTGTTTATCGTCGTGTTAGTTCTCATGAGATCAGCGTCTTCTTTTCTTTTCATCTCCTGACACGCATATCACACTAATAGTATATGCCTCTACTCAACTTCACCCTCATCTAGTCGTGTGCCGTCGACCCTCGTACATCCATTTTCACTCCATCCTCTTCAGTTCCTCCCCATAAGTTTCTCTTCTTTCTTCTACTTACTCATGCCATTCTTTTCCATCCCCATCTCACCCTCTTATATGTCATAACATCTACGTTTCCATTACAGCATCACTTTCACCATACTAATGCACCCATTTCACGTAGTTTCGTTTAACGCCTACCCTAATTTGGGATAGTCTTGTTATATTTGTACAACACTCCTCATCCCATCGGATAAGCCACATAGCAACAACACATTCATTTGGGTTTCCATTTGCCATTCCATTGTATCATTGTCCCGGGCTTTACCTTTGCCGACTCTGCCAAGTCTCGAATCATAGCACCCATCACCCTAGGTCTGTGATCTTGTCCCCGGATCATTACCCTACAATGTCATCCTTTACCTCGGCAAACGACGGACGTACGCCGTCGAACCCGCCATCAACGGAATCAGATTTCTCATGGTTGTAAGTCTTTATTCTGCCTCTGTCTCTGGGATGGATATACCTGTATATATATATATATATATCCTAGCAAAAACACGTTGGAAATCTTCAGCTAACACCAGCCACAGAAAACCACATGCGTCATTTGCCGTCATTCTTGTGGGGGAAAATGAAACCGCATTTGGCATACAGAAGGATCTACTTGCCTCGTCTTCCAGCTTCTTTCGTCATCATTTCGCGTTAGTTTCCCAGGAAACTATAGAGAATGTCATCAAGCTGCCCAAGCTAAGACCGGAAGTCTTTGCTCTTGTGCAGCACTATCTGTTTATGCGTGATGTTATCCCAGAAGAAGAACTGCCCACATTTGAACTGCTCATAGCACTTTGGCAAGCAGGGAAAGACCTGGATATCGATGGTCTCTGTGAACACACCATCGAAGCCATGTGTTACGTGCGAGAGAAAACAGGCCGGATTCCAGCAGCACCGCTGATAGTCAGAGTATGGGAAGAGACTCCCAAAGGCTCTGATATAAGGGAGCTTCTCTTAACGTGGGCAGCCGAGTTCGTTCGCGATGCAGATGACAAGTCCGACTTTGTAAATGCGTTACCAAAAGATGTTCTTGGTGAACTAATCATTCTCATGACTCTTCTGAAAGAACGAAGTGTCCCCGGGTATCCTCAACACGACGACGACCAGAGGGCCCATAAACGAGCTCGCGGGACATCTATTCACGGGTCAATGGGAGGTGACGCAAATCCTCGGAAGAGACGTCCGAGCCTGACAACATCTACGCCGAGACCCAACATGCTCAAGAAGACATTCGTACCCCCAAGCAGCGTCTATACCGAGACAAAACGCCGCTTCAGTGGTATGCCAAAGGTCCCTCCTGGGCCCGACCAGAAGGTCAATTTCTGTGCAGATCTCTTACACCGCATGTTGTCTGGACCTGGTAAGTTAGAGTTGAATTAATGATACTAAATACAGATGTTAAGATTCGCATTGTATCTATCCTGATAGTGTACAGGTGGTCTGATAAGCTAACACAATGTAGGTTTCTGGACACGTTTGGTAAAGCCTTTCAAACAACCCGTTGATCCAACAGCAGATGGCGTACCCGATTATCTTGAGAAGGTCATGTCGCCAATGGATCTCAGCACGATACGAATGAAAATGGAGCGCAACGAGTATAAGAGCTCGGATGAGTTTGCCGCGGACGTACGGCAGATATTCGCAAACTGTTATGCATACTGGAAAGAAACAGACCCAATCTACATCGACTGCAAGAAGTTTGAGCGCACATTCGAGGACAAATTCAGTGAAATGCCCAAATGGATAGCCAAGATGGACGGGCCTGATTTATGAAAGTGAACAGGCGCGAGCTGGCGTAGAAGCCCGCATGTACCGTTGCATATCGTCCTTCTAGCGGGTGACCCTTGGTGTCTTCGATATGTTAGTGTGGTGGATAGGCCTCTGGAGTTGGAATCTCGCCTTACAAACAAGACCGTTGGTGGTCGAGTTTCGGGCGCCTTAGAGGTATAGTCTTTTGTGTTGTACGAAGGCTAGTAGTGATATGGCTTAGATGATTAGCCATCTTATGCGTTGACTGACGTGGTACTTATTAGTATAATAGTAATAAAAGACAACAGTACTTGCATTGTTTGGTGAATAGACGTACAGGATAATATTTATATAATCTCAAATAAGCAAAGTTCCAGCTCTAGAAATTGTTATTACTAATGTCATGAGGGCAGAAGGACTAGAGATGAATTTACGAATGCTCCTGCCCATGCATATCTCCCGGTCGATGCTGCTGCCGTGCGTAAACCCAGCTGATAGTATACAGCAATGAAAAAGAGGATGAAGCAGTCTAAGAAGCGCCGACTTAGGCTGGTCGTAGCTAGCTTAAGCATTCTTCTTAGTGTCGCCCATTACCAGGGCTTCGTAATGAGTTATGCGAAGCTGTAGCGAATCTCGAACTTGTGGGGGATCGTTGACCAGGCGCAGTTCAGAGTGTTTATTGGCAGCTTGTCCGCGGAACTGGCTTTCAAAAGAGCTCGGGCATGGAGAAGAAGGATGGGATGAGTTGTTCATAGTGTTGTCGAATGCCGTTGTAAGGGCATAAAAAGGGAATAATAGTCAGTAAAAAATAGAAGGAGAGCCGCCTACGGTAAAGAGATATCCTCACTAATGTGATAAATAAAGCACTATAATAGTTCTTGTTGTTTTTTTGGAAGAGCGAAATTGCAAGAGCTACGAATGCAGCGGGAGTGGCTGCACTTTATATCTTTTTATTTCTATTGGTCGGGCGGCTTGCTCTCTTTCTTCCATCATCAACCACACACCTTGCCAACTCGACATAAAATTTCATCAATCACACAATGGACTCCATTTCAGCTCCAGAAGCTGCTCTTCCAGAGCCCAAAACCTCTCGAAGAATCAGGGTACGCTAATAACTCGCCCCCCCCCTTTCTTATCTTCACCATTGTTTACGACACGCATGGCTTATCATACAATCTGCGCAGCCTCTTGATCCCAACGTCGTAAACAAAATCGCAGCTGGAGAGATCATTATTGCGCCCGTCAACGCGCTCAAGGAAATCATCGAGAATTCAGTTGATGCTGGGTCTACGGCTCTCGAAGTCACAGTCAAAGAAGGAGGCCTCAAGCTGTTGCAGTTGGTTGACAACGGAAGCGGCATAGAAGTAAGTACATGTTAACGCCCTCACGAATCTATCGTCCAACATCAACATCACTTCAGTGCTGTTTCGCCTTGTCAGCCCTCTTTTTTTGCCTTTTTGCCTTGATTCCCTTTTTTTGCCACAAACCCCCTTGTTTTTGCCTTACGAGTGTCGTTTATACTGACCAGTAGTGTGCTAGAAAGATGACCTTGCTATCCTATGCGAACGGCACACTACCAGCAAATTATCCGCCTTTGAGGATCTAGAATCGATTGCTACGTATGGCTTCCGTGGTGAGGCGTTGTCAAGTATCAGTCAAATCGCCCACCTAACTGTGACTACTAAGACTCAGAGCTCGCCTGTTGCTTGGCAAGCCGTCTATCAAGATGGCAAACCAGCTTCTGCTAAGCCCGGCCAGTCAGCCGAACCAAAGGCTGTAGCTGGTCGTGTTGGTACTACTATCAAAATCGAAGACATGTTCTACAATATGCCAACTCGCCGTAGAGCCTTCCGGTCGCCTGCTGAGGAATACAACAAGATCATAGACATGGTAGGCAAATACGCAGTTCACTGCTCGCATGTCTCCTTTTCGTGTCGAAAGCAAGGTGACAACTCTTCAGGCATATCCATCATTGCGAACGCAACCAAAGTAGATCGTATTCGCCAAATACACTCGTCTGGAGTGGCTGATGAGCTAGTTGAGTTTTCGGTCGAGGACGCTCGCTACGGTTTCAAGGCGAACGGCTACAGCACCAACGCCAACTACAGTGGCAAAAAGACGGTGCTCTTGCTCTTCATAAATCACCGCTGTGTGGAGTCAACAACTGTACGGAAGGCCCTAGAGCAGATGTATCTCCCTTATCTTCCAAAAGGAGGCCACCCCTTCATCTATCTAAGCCTGGAGGTTGAGCCTAGTCGGGTAGATGTCAACGTCCACCCTACAAAGAAAGAGGTGCATTTTCTCAACGAAGAAGAAATCACCCAGCTGATATGCAGTTCAATAAGCAGCAAGCTGTCAGAGCATGATAAAAGCAGGACATTCATGATACAGACGCTTCTGCCTAGACTAGTTGGGTCATCTGCTCCAGCAACGGACAAAGAAGAAGCTTTGCCTGAAAATGTGGTTTCTGCTCCGTCAGCTAAAAGAAGGCGTTATTCCAATAACCTTGTTCGGACCGATAACAGCGCTCGGAAAATCACAACAATGTTCCAGGTCAATCAGCTTCATAGTGAACTTCAAGGCAACCTCAGTGGCGAAGCGGATATGGAAGAGACTCCATCTAGTATGCCAGACTATCAGTTGAACAACAAGGAACCTACGAAATGCAGCCTTCGCAGCGTCAAAGAACTACGGGCAGAAGTTCGTAGTGATTCGCATGCTGAGCTGGCAGATATAATCAGCAATCATACATTTGTGGGCGTTGTAGATGAAGTGAAACGCTTAGTAGCTATCCAGAGTGGCGTCAAGCTCTATCTCATTGACTACGGTATGGCATGTTTTGAGTATTTCTATCAGGTTGGCCTCACAGACTTTGGCAACTTTGGGTCAATAAAATTCTGTCCAGCACTAGACATTCGTGCCTTGTTGACTCTAGCAGCCAGATCTGAGGCAGAATCGCCTAGCCAAGCGTTCGACTCCACTGCTCTAGTCGAAAAGGTTGTAGCTCAAATAATAGAGCGCCGAGAAATGTTACAAGAATACTTTTCTTTGGAAGTAAGTCCGGTAGGAGAACTTGTGTCCATCCCTCTCCTTATTCGAGGCTACACACCGTCTATGGCCAAACTACCGCGATTCTTACTTCGGCTAGGACCCAGTGTGAACTGGAACGAGGAAAAGCCATGCTTCGAGACATTTCTACGAGAACTTGCAATGTTCTATGTGCCAGAGAAACTACCAGCGCTTCCCCACGATAAAGAGGCCAAGGATATTGACGAGGCTGTAGCAGCTCGCCGGAAGAACCTCCGCTGGTCACTTGAGCATATTTTGTTTCCGGCGCTAAAATCGCGGATAGTGGCCACTCAAGCACTAATGCAACAGGGGGTTATAGAGATTGCGGACTTGAAGGGCCTCTACCGCGTGTTTGAAAGGTGCTAGTGCTATAGAATAGGCGTGGTTGATTGCCTGGTGTTTTTTTACAGTTATAGATACAGAGTGATTATAGCGGCAGTCTTTTTTGAGGAAGGTTGAGAGCCGAAGCGTACCCTACAGGGGGTTATGAGGCTTGCGACCCAAGTAGGAATATCAGTGCCGGGGCTGTAGGGCATCTTATGAAATGGAAGAGAGCCCGCTAGTGTGCTGGAACTTTTTGTGATAGGCCTTGAAGTCGCCATGTCGAGTCTGCTAAGACGAAGCCCTTATGGAATCTAGTTCCCTATAAAGGAGTTTTGACGGCTCTCTTGGCAGGCAGACTTGTTTAGCAAGAGTGTCGGCTTGTTCACTTCCAATATGCCCAGGGCACCAAAGAACTCGAACTCGGCCCGGCCTACTAGGGTGTGAGATTCTTCATAGTGGTGAATGTACAGATGTAGGGTCAGACTTTTAAGGCTTTTTAGTTGTCTAGAATAATCTAGACATCCGTGGCCCAAATCTTAGCCTAGGAACTAATTATGAGCACTATTCGCTTGTCCCGCCTAAAGCACACGTAGGAGGGAGGGATAGCAACTCGGTGATAGTTTAGTGTCTAGTCATAGCGGTTAAACTGTGACATGTGACATTTAGATAGGGTTTGGGGTTTAAAGACCACAAGGCTTTTTCTTTAATTGATTTTTATCAAGGTGGAGTTTTAATAGCTTTGTAGCACCTTGTGTTTCTTCAACAACAATATTTGCCACTTCAGAGCCTACTAAATAAAACATAATAATCAAGACCAACCTCCTTTTTTACATTTATTTAGGCACCAGCTTTAACCACTTCGCCAATGTTTAGTTTTTCGTTCTAATTATATATATATATATATATTTTTTTTTTCGCTTGTTAGACTTAATCGATGTCAGATATAAATCAGCAGCCAGTACCGAGACGCAACCCATTCTGCGGGATTTATGAGTCTTCAGAGACGGGATCTACTACTGAAGATGTAGATGACTGTAGAGAGAGAGACAAGGATGCCGGTTGTACGGCAGCGTTAGGTTTCAACAGGTTGATTGGCGCTGTGCATGTTGACGATGTTATCGCGAGGTAAGCCTTGGGGTTCTTTTCATCTCTTGTTATTCCCATTTCATCAGCGGTGAGGCCCCATACGAGATCACCTGAAGCACGACTTTTCCCAGGTTGCTTATGTTAAAATCCATGTCCAAGGAAACCGGACACCGGGGTCTAAATTAGGTTTAGTGTGTATAAGCTTGATTGATCTATCAAGCCACAAACCTTCGCCTTGGGGGGTTTCAACAAAATAAAAACGCCTTATTATTTTATTTTGATAAATCATAATTGTATTGTATGGGAAAGATACACTGACCGTTGAGTTTTTTTTGCACCAGTGATGTAAATCGGGACCCCTTTTTTGTCCAGCCATTATTTGGGCCTCTCTTGGTCCAAAACGAAGCCTCTGATGCTCGTGATCACTGCGCCAACGAACGAAGTATGTATGCCCTATATACTCCCCTTGAACCTGATAAACAGGGCAATCCTAACTGATGACTAACCGGTTTGTTGTATGTGCCCTCCCCCAAGCTTTTCTGTCGTATGTCAAGCTATCAATGTATACAACTGTAGTCTCGGTGGCTATCGTTCTATCTTTCCATCTCAAGTCAGAGCCGACAGAGTTAGAACTCAAGATTGCAACTCCCCTTGGAGGCATATTCTGGGCCTTGTCTGTGGCTGTGCTTTTAGTCGGCCTTGCCAACTATATTGGTAAGTGAGGCTGTTCTTTTTTCCGGACCCTTCCATTTTATAGTGTGCGGGGTTTTGTGTATTGTGTATTGTGTGTGTATATCGGCTAACGATCAACGCCTTAGATACGTGCAACAAATATGGCAAGAAGGCTGCCTTGGTCCAGACTGGGTGGCGCACACAGCTAGTCATTGGTATGGTTGGTGTGTGTATTATGGCTACATGTGTAGTGCTACTGGTTATTGGCAAGATATCGGACCGTGAAGACGCAACATCGAGCTTGTTGGTCATGCTTGACGATTGAACATCTGATTGTGAAAATCTGCTCGATGACGTAGAGCGCCAATATTGTCACCAGAGACAGCACAACCCCAGGTCTTGATGTGTATGTATATACAGATATGTATCATTCTATGTTTTAATGTAACTACAGGTATTCTATCAACGCAGAAATAATGAAAAAACATCCCAATAATAGCGAACCCTAAAAATGCAACAAAGGCTTGTATCAAATGACAAAAGCCTTGTATCATGCTAACAAAGGCCGACAGAACATATCAGCTACGGAAGCTAGACGACGTCCAACCAAAGGCTCTAGAGGCTCGCAACCTCCGTGTTCAGTCCGGAACTCTTTCAAGAAGTCCCGTGCTTGCGAATTAAGCTCTGATATTCTAACTTGGTTTCCCTCCCAGTCTAGAATGGCAACATCGCTGAGTGATGGTAGCGTGCCGTCATACATTGTATCCAGACTGGTTACTAGAGAGCCCTTGTTGAGACGTACGACGTCGCTACTTCCACGGTGGCGGATGGATTGTTCAACGCCAATATCGGTCACTTCGTCAATATGCTCTTCGGGAGTTTGAAGAAGTTCGCTGTGTATGGTTGCTACGGTACTGGCAGTGTTGAAGCTAGGGTAAACAGTGACATATCCACGAGCCCGTGATAAAATCAAAAAGTACTCTACCCATGAAGGCAAAGACTTGTCGATATGGTTAGGTAGCGCGGTATCGTCTTGCTTATCCGCGTTCTTGATGCTGTGGGGGGGATTCACCATTTCGGATACAAGTTGATGAGCCTCAGCCCATTTGTCACCGAAGATAAGCACGGCATTGCTGTTCGGTGCTTGCCATAGAAACGACTCTTCGACACGATCACCGTTACGACCGCGAATCAGGTTCTGCGGATGCTCAAAGCCGCTTGTACCGTTGAGGAAAGTCACTGGGTAGTCCATGCTGATGCCAAGTAATCTCGCATCCCAGGACTGTGCGACAGCTTCATGTGAGTAGTGGTAGTACAGCATAGAAAAATGCACGTGATGGAAGAAATAGCGCGACACTTCAGTATTGGGCGAAAGCAAAAGCACATGAGACAACTTGGTGTTCGCCGGCCAGAACAGCTCCATGAACCGTCTAGCGCCCTCGACAGGGGTTGTATGGCGGCGAGTAATGCGACGTCGGATAGTTAGCATCTGAGGTCTCGTGGGACCTGAGATTTTGGCCGGAGGCCACTGGAAGTCCTCGAGGTATTCGCTGACTGCACCGTCGATGCTCTGCGGGAGTTCGATGGTGAGATGGGGTAAAGGTATACCGGAAAAGTCAGCACGAGAAAGAGATTGCAGCAGACGAATCAAGCAACCTGCACCTTTAGGGGGAGCTTGAATGACGATATCAACACTAGCGCGGCTCCATTTTGACAAAGCTTCACTGTCAAGCTTAACGAGGAAATCCATTGTCTGCTCCGAGTCCTCGGGGAGCTCGATGATCTGAATATCTTTTTCTCGGGCATAACTACGGAAGCCATTTAGAAAGAAGCCCTCCTCAGCAGAAGAGGTATCAACAATTACGATCTGCGGGTGCATATAGTTGTTTATGTGATCTATGACGATAGTTAGTACATGTGCAGATATAGACGAATGGTATTCTGAAATATTGACATACGCAAAGCTCTCGAAGCTGCCATTTGCATACGCTGCGTCGTCGATATCACGGCAAAATCTGGCCGGGCATCGTGGAAGATGACTTTGCAACCTTCATCGGCGCCATTGATTTGACGCAGAATGTCTAGATGCAAGTCGTCTTTGCTGACTAGCGCGAAGTGGACGTAGCTCTTGAGCTCATCGCCCATCTTACACGCAAGAGGGATGAGCTTTGCAGCGCTGTGGTGACTGCCAGCTGCGAATAGGACATTCTTGTTATTTGGAGAGGAACCTCTCGTCTTGCTTATGCCGAGAATGGTCTGTGCCAAGTTCGTAAAGCGGAATGGTCCATCGTAGGATTCTTGACTTGGCGACACGTTTGCCAAGTGTGCATCTTCCTGCGCAGATAGTTTATCTGAGCTAGACTTCACGAGAGAGCCTGGCGCCGGAATATACGACCTCGATGGCGTATCTCCATCAAGCTGCGAGCTGCGGTGATTCCAGAGGCCCTCTGATCGTGGGCTTTGGATGTAGTGGCCCTTGGCAGATTGTCCATACGGGCTATCGGCCGGGTGTGGACTAGTAGTGATGGCTTTGAAGGCAGCAAAGACCACAAAGGCACCAAAGGCGAGGATGGCCATTCGCCGCATAGAACGCTTTTGAGGACCTCGTGAACCGGCAGCGGCCCATGTAGTGGAAGAGCCGGCGCTGGCACTTGTGCGACGAGGGAGGTCATCGTTCTTCTTGCCGAGGTCGTCGGTTGTGGAGAAGAAAAGGCCGGCCATGGTGGCGGCTCGGAGTAGTCGAGATTTTGGTGTTGTGTATAGATGTGATATGATGTAATGCGGATGGGATGCTAGAGGAACAAAAGAGAGGGGCTACAGCATATGTATGTACTTGTGTCGATATCGATGTAGAGTATATATAAAGCCTGATCTGAAGCTAATTGTAGCTGATGAATGGAAGTATCATGGTCTCGATAGTGCTATAGCAGACGTCTCGTCTCACATGGCGTTGTTGGACAACAGCTAGAAAAATATGCAGGTGCAAAGTTGGAAGACTAAACAAATATAAATATGGCTTGCTGTTCGCTGGTGCTGAAGCCTGTAGCACCGACTGTAGTGGATGCCGTAGTATTTCTAGTGGGTTTGTAGCAGATTGATAGGCATAGCGGAAGCTTTGACGCTATAGCGACCCCCGCAACACTCTTGGTAGCTCGGTGAACGCCAATTAAAGGGGAGCTAGTCTTGATTTGGGGCAGCGTTTATAGTTGTAGTGTGGGCTAAGCTTGGATACGTGTTTGAAGGGGATCTTTCTGGATCACCATGAGAAAATAGAGTCAAGATACCATGAGAGCGATATCAATCGATAACCTGTTGTTATATTCTGAAGCTGCTAAAATCTATACATACTATCTGGACTTTAGCTGTGTGGCTGAAAGATAATCGTGGCAAAATAAACGCCACACTTAGACAACCCACCTGCCATCAATGCGAACATCATCACAACGTATCCTACGCTTTCATATCTCTACCACCATATATGTCATAGACAGTATTCATTATACTTCACCCTATATACTGGGCCTCTCCTAGTGCACCTTGCCCTCTATATCATGGCTGCCATCCAAGACCCCGGCCACCTTGCGCCGCCATCCCGCAGCGATACTCCAAATCGACGCCCACCACAACCATTGCACCTGACAATCCGCTTCTCGAACACAGCGCCAGACATCGATCTCGATATTCCCAATCCACGTACCGTACGCGTAGCAGCTCTTAAGCGTCAGATCCGAGTTCAACTGCCTGAACAAGATGCCAAGAAAGCGCTGCGCTTGATATATCAGGGTGCCATGCTGGCAGATGCTGCGCCGTTGTCCCTCGTTATAAAGCCACCACCACCACCGCCCATATCGTCGACAACACCAGATCCAGAGGATGAATCGCGGGGACGAGGCAAGGGCAAACGGCCGGTTTCTCAGCAGCGGGTGTATGTGCTGGTTTCACTCGGCGCCTTATTATCTGATTCGGCCTTGAAGGCTGAAGATTCGCTCGCAGCTTCGGCTGCTGATACATCAAGCGATAATCCAGACTCCGATCCGTCCCTAAGCGACACCGACAGCCCGGAATCTGCAGCTCGCCGCACTGCCTCTCCTAGGGCGCAAACACCGCGCGGCTTCGATCGTCTTCTCGACGCCGGCCTAGCTCCCGCAGAAGTCAACCAACTCCGTCTCCAGTTTCAATCCATCCAAGAAGCCCGATTCACCCGTGATGCCATGCCCTCGCCAGACTCTCTACGGCGCATGGAGGATGCTTGGATCGATAGTAACGCAAGTGGTGCTGTTGCGCCAGCTCGCGGAGCAGATGGTTCAGATGGCGCTGAGGGGCCATTCAACGAGGACCCGAGCGTCGAAGACTCTGTAGATGCGCTCCTCAAAGGACTCGTACTTGGTTTCTTTTGGCCGCTGGGGTGTCTTGCCTGGGCCTTGCGCGAAGATGGACTATGGAGTAAACGCAGACATTACTCGGTATGGGTCGGCGTTGTACTCGCCTTGAGCGTGGGAATCATGCGCGCTTTGGGCGGAGAAGGCGGCATGTACTAGATCACCATGCCGCTATTGTATACGACGAGTATGGCTTTGATAGCGATGCGGCGTCAGACAACGTGCGATGTCCTAACAATGGCCTAGTATGTGCTACTGTATTAGCCGTACATTGTAGCCTGGCGGGATAGAGGCCTTCGTGTGGTAGAGTATCTGTGCTGCCACATTATAGAGACGCTGCACATATATGAAGTAGACTAGACAAAGACTAGGTAGATATCCGGGTTTCACAGTACCGATAACGGAAGTCGATAGGTCGTATCATTCATATCATATTTATATTGTGCAACCATATATCTAACGATGACGTCTTACACAAGTTTGGGAACTAAATTCTGCTGTACAATTTAAGTGGTGGTATTTTTTACTAGTATTTAGAATTATTCTATGAAACTTTTGGTAATGTATCTATCTAGAAGGAAAGACCTCATTCCCCAGGGATATCTTTCCACCTTCCTTCTTTCTTTACACAATATAGACATAACAAGATAAATAAGATGACAACAACAACCCTAACAGACTCCCTAGAACATGATGCCCAAATTTTTGCCATGGCAAAAGATGTACGCTACTAAAAAAAGTAGCTGTCTCTTTATGTGATGAACAAATAGTAATAGCCACTACTATAACGTGTACTACGACCAATGCAGAAAAGAAAAAGAGAAAAAGAAAGAAAAAGAAACAACCCTCCGTACAAAGTCATTATAGAGACACACAGAGATACATACCTCTAAGAGTATATAAGACTACATAGCATCACAGCTTAGATCTACAGATACAAACTCTGCGCAGCCACAATGTCCCGCTTGAGCTTATTTAGTGACTCTTCGAATTTCTGAGTTAGGTCGTCACTGCCCATGACACGACTAGCTTCGGCCATTTGACGAAGAAGTTCTTCGAGACGACGGAAGTGACGGATCAGGGAACCTTCGTAGGCATCGGTCATTTTGCTATAGGTTATATTAGTATATTGAGCGTAGTTGTTGAGGTGCCGATGGAAACTCACCAGATATCGATAAAGGGGCGGCCTTGACACCATGCGTATACAGTGTCCATGAGTTGCCATTTCAGCTTGCCAACGTACTGCTCCACATCTATATCGAGCTTACTCTCCTGCGATACCTTGGCAATATGGCGAGCCTTAATCACAGCCTCGCGATAAGGCTTATCAAGCGGTTCCTTGAGGGGATCCGCAGTCACCTTCTCATCGAAGACGAAGATGGACAAGACAGAAGCACATAGCTCAGGCGTCAGCTCGTTGAAGAAACGATCAAACAATAATTCAGCAAGTAGCAGCTCGTGGCCTTCAGTTGATGAGATTTCACAGGCGACACGGCCTTTTAACTGGACGACTTCATTCTCATTGACGAAATCAAGACGGCGTAGAACACGCATACGGGCTTTAAGCTCGTCTAGCTGGCTGATAGTGTTCGCTTGCACGATGGCCTTCTTTTGCTCCTTGATACGCTCACCAAGACGTACCTTGGCGGCGTATTTCTCCCAAGCGGCTTCAAGACGCGGTGACGAATGCAGTGGGTTGGCGGTTAGGCGAGCCTCCAGTACTTCAGTCTTGCGCAAAAGCTTTTTGAATGAGTCATCGCGAATCTCCATGTGAGCGATAGGATCGAGCACTGGGATGCCGTCAGGGAACCGGCGCATAATCTCCTTGCGATGAGAGTTGATGGGTCCGGTTGTAGGAAGAGCATCTAGAGCCTTGGGCTTCAGCTTTATCTGACTTAGAGCCTTGACACAGGTTAGCAAGCACGACACACGCTCCAAGCGCATCTTGCCGCCGTTTTTCTGAGGCCGCAATTCCTTGGGGAACGGCAGACCGGGGTTCGTAGCAGAAGGCTCGGGGCTCTCGGCATCGACTGGCAACACTACGTCTACCAGGTAAGCTTCCTGAGGAGGATAGTCCGGCTCACCCATTTTGGGAGCACGGCGCTCGACAAGGTTCACAATGACACCCCAGCCGTAGTCGTTGCCATCATGTAGAGTAGAAGGATCAGCGGATGAAGGGTCGAAGATGCGGACAAGGCGGCCTGGAGTCAGATGGCCCTTGCAGATCTCGGGCAGCTGCATGACAGCAAGCATGTCGCGGCGGTAGACATTGATCTGTTGGCGGATAGTGTAGTATTCCTTGATAGCGGCTTCATCTGGAATGACGAGGCTGTCACGCCCGTGCTGGAATTCCATCATATCCTTCTCCAAAGCTGGCAGAGATGCCGTGTTTTGGAACTGGTAAAAACAGTTCTTCAGCATGAACTCAGGTGAAACCGACTCAATGCGCAAGAGGTTGAGTATCATGCTGTAGCCGAGGTAGAAGGCAGATACCAGACGATCGTGCTCACCAACAACAACCTGGCGGGCAACATCAGGGTCCATGGAGTCATCGAATAGTGTAATGACGATACCACGCAAATCCAGGCCACGACGACCGGCACGGCCACTCATCTGGACGTACTCAGAAGCAGAAAGTGGTCTGCGTCCGGTACCGTCAAACTTCATGATGGATGTGAAAACAACAGTCTTGGCAGGCATGTTCAAACCAATAGCGAACGTCTCGGTAGCGAAGAGCACCTTGATGAGGGACTCCTGGAACAGAATCTCAATGACTTCACGAAGGATTGGGAACAATCCGGAGTGATGGACACCAATACCACGCTCCAGAAGAGGGAGGATGCTCTTGATACCAGGAAGTTCGCGGTCAGCTTTGGGAAGAGTCTCAATGGCGTTGCGGAACACGAGGCGCACTTTGTCGCGCTCACTATCATCGTTGAAGCTGTACTTGGAGATCTGCATAGCAAGAGCTTCACACTCGCGCTTGCTGAAAGAGAAGATGATGGCAGGGTCGAATTTCTTC
This sequence comes from Davidsoniella eucalypti, assembly GCA_004009845.1. Classification (NCBI taxonomy): domain Eukaryota; kingdom Fungi; phylum Ascomycota; class Sordariomycetes; order Microascales; family Ceratocystidaceae; genus Davidsoniella; species Davidsoniella eucalypti. Next base: position 52,257 of record RMBW01000043.1, on the reverse strand, counting down.
TGGATGATCATCTTGACGATCTTTTGGACGTCATTTCCATTATCAGATTGGTTGCCGGCACGGCCCTTCTTCTTGCCGCCGGCACTTTGCGGACCACCTTCGAGAGACTTCTTTCTTTCGTCGATGAGCTCGAGGGCTTTGCTGAAGTTGGCCTCTTTGAAATTCTTCTTCTCGTCTACCACCAGTAGCATACAGTCACTACCAGCAGGATAGAAGTAGTTTCTCAGTGGCGTAGGACGGAAATCTGTGTAGACAACGTGACATGCTTGATGATGGATTTTTGCAATCCATTCGGCGAACTGGAAAGCGTTCGGAATAGTGGCAGACAAGAAGACATAGCGCACCTTATCAGGAAGCAGAATGATTGTCTCTTCCCAGACGACACCACGAGTCTTCTCTCTCAGATAATGAACCTCGTCGAAGATGACCCAGGCGACCTCACGCATAATCTCTGAGCCACGGTACAGCATGCTCCGAAGAATCTCAGTTGTCATGACCAAGCAGGATGCCGTAGGGTCGGTGGTGACATCACCTGTAATCAGACCAACGTCACCGAAGAGTTCCTTGAAATCTCTGTACTTCTGGTTACTCAGCGCCTTGATGGGTGAGGTGTAGATCACACGCTGGTTGCGCTTTAAGCACTGAGCAATAGCATATTCGGCCACCACAGTCTTTCCAGCAGAGGTATGCGCAGCGACAAGAACACTCTCATCACGCTCGATGGACGCTACCGAATAGGCCTGGAAGGGATCCAGCTTGAAGGGATATGTGCGTGCAGGCTCTGCTGGGGGCTTATGTTGTGACATGGGAATGTACTCATATTCGAGATCCGGCGGCAAAGCCACTTGATGCGCAATGTTGTGTGAGAGCTTGATAGGGCCGTTCTCGTCCGTTTCTGTGTCGCCATTGCCACCAGAAGCATTGCCGCTGGCAGCGCCTCCAGTCGCATCTGGATCGGCGTCAACTTGACGCTCGGCAGCAGTTTCGAAGGTGTCAGTCAACACAGTGTCGGCCTCGTCCTGCTTCTTGCGGCGCTTATCGCTGTGTTTCCGGTCCGTCTTCTGGCTGTTTAGGCTGAGCTTTGCGCTTTTGCTAGTCAGAGAACCTCCATCGGCACTACTGTCAGATGACTCGGCGCTGGAGTCTCGTGAATGGCTGGAATTATGCGCTTCGTTATCTGAGGACTCGCTATCGCGGGCTATAGCCTTGCGCTTGTGGGATATCGAGGACTTGGGAGAAGGGTCGAGAGAAGCGGCGGGCTTAAAGGCCGACTCGGAGATGTCATCTTCATCGGAACTGACGTCGTTGCCGGGCACCTGCTCGAAAACATCGAACAAGTCATCCATGATGGGCGGTGAGAAGCGATCCCGCTAGTTGTAGAGTCGATAGAGGAGGGCTATAAGGCAATAAGCTATGGACGCCTGTTGTAATGCAGCGTTTCCAGATAGCTTGGTTGGGACCAGCGATGGCGGGACAAGTGAGGCGGCCAATATCCTGATATTAGGGCAATATTATTGAAATATCGAAAGTAATCTCCGAGTTTGTGGTTTATTTCGATAGATACAGCAACAAAGGCAGTAAAACAAGCCTGGATAGTGAACCGCTAATAAGGGCGTTAAAAAAGATGGTTGGTGTAGATTTTAGACTTTGTAAATAATCCGACTTTTTTGAACTTTTTTTTTTCTGCAGTTGCGCGGTGAAGTTAGCCCGCCCGCCAATCGCCAGTTTTGGACAATATACCCACTGTACAGTTGTTACATAAGCATCATCTTTACATAAGCAACAGCCATTAATTGAGAGCCGTTGATTGGCTGCCATGCATTTTTAAAGCGGGCACATCAATTCGAGAAGCCGCCTATGATCTGACATTAAAGTGCGATGGAAAGTGAAGCTTTGTATTTGATCACGACATCATTCTTCCCAAATTATTGACCCTCTCCCCTCCCAAATAGGTACATCTCTCCTCTAAAACGAATATATTTCTTTCGCTTAGTTTCAGACGCAATATCCCGTCCTAATTGGCCTGCATTGGCCTCCAAGTTGCACCTCACTAACTCGGGCATTATTTTATCGCCATCGGTAGATTTCGATACCTCGTTCAAAATCTTCGACATGTCCGCTGCTGCCCGTTCTCAGGTTTTTGGCCAGGTCGCCAGACGCGCCTTCTCGACTTCGCGCGTCCAGATGAGCTCGCCTTACCACTACCCCAGCGGTCCCCGTTCCAACCTGCCCTTCAACACCCAGTCGAAGTGGTTCGGCCCCAGCTTCGTCCTGTACGCCGCCGCCGGCTTCGGCGCGCCTTTCCTCATTGCCGGTACGTGACCAGGCCTTTACTATACGCATATCATATATGTCTTCCGCTTTCGTTCCGCATAGAATGAGTCTGGCGGGCAATCAGTCCAATCGTGTCAGCCAGCTGCCGTCATCTAAGGCTATCCGGACGGATGGAAACCGGAATTCTCGGCATAGCTGACGTCTATCGATGTGAACCCATTTATGACAATCAAATACTAATATCATGTCTCTCTTCACAGTCTACCAGACCAACAAGTCCAAATAAGTTATTTGATTGCTTGGTTGTATAGCCAGAATGTTAAAGCAAGTATGCTAAACGCTGAGGTAGCAAGAAATAGAAGCATCACTACACAGCCTATACTATAATATAGATCCCGTATCTTCATATATCATTCGAATGCCATACTCCAAAAAAGTTACAATGATCAAGTGATACCTCAATCCTTCATCACAGTCATATACCAAATTATCTCTATCCATCTTAATGTAATGGCATGAGGATATACTTATTATCCGTTCCTATGATTTTTATTTCTATCTATCCTCCGTTACCGAATACACCGGTCCATTGTGAATTATATGGCGGCATTATTCCATGCTGGGAGAATCTATCTCTTCTTTCAATCACATTTCGTGTAAATTGTTCCAAATGCAGAATTTTGGTTTCGCTCAGATTCCAACGCCTTTTAAAATCAGAATACGCCGTGAGAACATCGGCTTCCTCGCCACACTTCATGAAGGCACGCAAAGCCCACATTACCATCCACGTCTCGATATAAACGCCGCTTACATCGGTGTCTAGTGCCACCATTAGTGCGGCGGATACACTACGTAGGCGTTCAAGGTTGAACTCTGAATCCGAGAAAGAGTTACCGTGCCGAGTAAATGCCTCGAACAAGCTTACGAATATTCGGCCGTCCATCGGTATCTTGAACTGCTGCATGTCATCTAGAAAGCCGGCTACTCGAGCCATGGACCCAACACGTACAGCATAGTGTTGTATGAGAATTCGAAATGTACGGGTATCTGGAGCCAGCGGAGAGCCGGCTTGCATAGTAGCCCGGAGAGGGGGGTGTCTCTGAGCCAGTTTAGTCCACATCATCAAGACTTTAGTAATGACACGGCGAGCTCGATAGTCTACTGGGGGTGAACATGGAGTCTGGTTGCTGCGGCTTTTCATGCGCGCATATGTGAACTCAGCGGCAGCTTCTTCGCCAGAATTCAAGAACCCCGAGATGACGCAGTTCAACACAATGGAGTCTACCATTTGTTTAGACATTACCATGTCCTTGTAAGCCGCTCGCACCCCATCACTATCCTGCCTTAAGCCAAAGTAATATATGAGCGAGACATGATGGTAGCGGTTGAACTTAATACCCCTTGCCTCCATTTCACGATACAGCATTTCTGCCAGTGCGAAATTTCCCGTCTTTGTTGCTGAATCAAATAACATGTTGAAGGTGACCTCGTTGGCGCGTAAATCAGAGGTTGATTCCATCTCTCGCCAGATCCTCAGTGCTGCAGTAAGCCAGCTTTCGTTGATATTCCGAACATACCGTTTTGCAAAAGAGAGGCAGTGGTTCCATTCATATCTAGAGAGAGATAGGCCACAGGATTTGACGTCGTCGATCAGAGCAAAGAACCGCAACATGGCTTGCGAGTTGCGCCGTTCTGGAGTGCCAAATATACGGAGCAAGCGATGCCTCATCGATGCTGATATGTGCAGCATTCGCGGCTCGGGCAGCTTTTTGTAGATGCGATATATAGAGCCGAGACTGTGACGGCTATTGTAGCGAAGCCGTTGGCGAACAGCGTACAGCAGTTCAACGTAGATATCGCGGGTATGATCATTCCGCGCGACGCTGTCCTGGTACGAAGGATAGTCATAGTCGCTAGGTCGTTCAGAAACAGTAATTCGTGGTCCGTCAGACGGGGCGTATCGCCGGAGATATGTGTCTTGGTGGAAGTTGAAGTATTCCTCGACGGGGCCGGTAGGCGTGTTATCGATCATAGATAGTAGATCGTCGATGGTGATTGCTACCTGCTTAGGCGGTTCATCATGCAAGTTGGAAGCTGCAGACTTTCGAGCAGCAGTGCCCTCGGCATATGACTCGGCAGGAGTAGCAAAAGCAGCTGCTGGTTTCTCGAGCTTACGAGAGCTCCAAAGCGACCGGGACAACGACGGCATCAACATCACGGACGATGAAGGCGTGAAGAATGTGGAGAACAGCCATTGGGAAGTCTTATGGCATGTATGTCCCAGATGCGGGACGAGCCTACGGTTGGCACGGCCAGGACTAGGAACCGTTGCGGGGATTTCGTGGAGGCATGGCTGCAATGACGGAGGTTGCGGTTGCGGAATCGGTGCCCTTGTGGGCGAGCTGACTGCGGAGACAATTAGCCGCAGTGCAGTGCACGTAGTCGGCCCGTCGAGTCGAGCAGAAGCCTTCATGAGCAGGCGACCATGACATGCTCTGTCGCTACAGACTGTCACCACAGACTCCCTGGCTCTGGCTTGCTCTGGCTGGTCTGCTTTGACTGGCTCGCTTTTGGTCTGGATTGCTTGTCTCGGGCTCTGCGGCAAGCGAGCAATGAGATACAGACAACGACAACAACAACAGCAGCAGCAGCAGCAACGTGCAATCGGATATCAGAGAGGCCGATCTAGCCACAAAAGCTACACGCAATGCGAAACAGGGCAGAGACAAAGCTTGACTTGACTGACTGTGGACCTAGCGGGCAGTCAAGAAAAACCTGCACCTACACTATTTTTTTGGAGGCTCTGCTAGCTCAACTATGACTGGCAAAGTCTTTCAGCCGTGCGGTGTTGTATTGTAGTTTTTTAGTTGTAATTTTTTATTTTGGTCGTGGGTTGACTTCATAGTAGCAGTCAAAACAAAGCCTGTATAGCCAAACACAAAGCTTCCACAGCTATAACTACAAATAATCGTACTGTTTAAAGCCTTGCAGGGTCCATAAGTCCATGATTTCCATAATTTATAGGCTCTCGATCTGGGGTTTAGGCTCTAGTCTAGTGGCCTTAATCGCGGGGAGACGCTACTGTAGACTGCAGGTCCTGCTTTGGTGGGGCTGAAATCAAAACAATCGTGGGGTTGCGCTGTAGTCGGCATATCCACGGCAAATCTATCGTTCATGATTTTTGGCTATTCCTTCATCTTCGATATGAAGCTATCATGAGATGCGAGTCGGCAAGCAGTTGTTTGCTACTTGATCCACACACATATTAGCCGGTAAGTTCTCATCAATTTATTATGCCATCTTATGTGTCCCTCTAAAACCATTGCCAAACTAACTTATACATCTCTCCTCCGCCAGAAATGGGTCGCCAAATACGCCCCCGAAAGGTCTACCAAGTCGTCGCCCAGAATCTCTCATCGGTTATCTTACCTAACCAGAAATTCCGCCCAACACGGCCTCCGTGGTTCGATGTTCTTCACAGTGTCCCGCCATCCGAGATACTTGTCCGTCCAATCGCTGCCCAGCTCAACGAAGACCCACGTGCGGCGAAGCATAGCGGCAAGCCTCGCAACATCTACAAACCCCAACAAATACGGTTTCCGGAAGACAGACTTCGGTCTGTATTTTACAGAGACCATCCATGGGAGTTAGCAAGGCCACGGCAAATTCTAGAAACAGATGGTCGCGACTCATACAAAGTTGATTGGAGCAAGGGCGTGCGCCAAATAGGTATCCAGCTGACCGGCGAGTGGTAAGTATTGCCTTTGTACTACTTCCAATTAGATTCACAAAGTGGTATATATCATTCTAACATAAGTATAAAGCGTTGTTCAGCGCCAGCTCTGGCTCATGGAGAACCAAGGCCTCTCCGAAGATGCCGCATATGACACAGCCCGCCGCGAATTCTACGAAGAGCGCCAACTCGAAGAAATGCAAAAGCGCATTGCCGTTGAGGAAGCTCGCTATGTCGGTGCTTACTTTGGAAAATCTCGTCTCGAGCTCGGTATGGAACAGGAAGATCGCGCGTACGAACGCTGGAAGGGCTTGGCAACCATCGAAACGGCCAAATTGGCAACCATGCGTTCTGTTGCTGAGGCAGACAATGAATCTGATGATGCTACAGACGTGCAAGCCATGATAGAGAACGCCTAAGAGATCTCGGGGCAAGTCGCACCGAGTTGTAATATTACGATCATCAATACCCATTTGTATAACATAAGTCGATAATATATAAGCAAGTATCGATATAGCCATGTCAAAATACAGCCATGAGTCACCTCATTATTTGATATATGCAATACAAAATAGCAAAGATGGAAATAAAAGTCACAGTATATGCAAAGTTACCTTTCTTTTTGAGGACATACTTTTAGTTTTCTGTCTATTCATGTGAACTACTTCTCTAGTTTATATCATAGCATCGACATTATGGTACATATCCCAGTTCAAAGTTCTTATTTTCTGAGTGTCGCATATGTGATAAGCAGGATAGCCTAAAAATAAGGTAGTTGGACAATCTTTTCAGACACAAACAAGTCTATCATACCCTTTCCAGCTTCAAAAATGACGTCCTCTTAGACAAGCAAGCCTAGCAGAATAGAAGCAAAGTAGAATTGTGGAGTACATACAAGGGTCTTAGGGTTAGGAGTAGCACCAATGTTATCGCATTCATTCTTTGCACCGCCTACCAACCTTCCCTCCTACAACCCTCGGGGGGGTACCTTTGAGTTTTCGGTGCCTCCTCCTTTGTCCAAAGACGAAAAATTCCCCTTCGTCGTGGGTTTTTAAGAGCGACCAGCACATATCACCAATGTCGCTGTCCATTCTCTCGCATCTATTGATTTATTTCATGATGCTCCGTTTTGTGAGGCCTTGAGCCTGTTTCTTCCTCTCTCGAGGGTAATTCTCACCAACGATCGCCCACCCCCTTTTCTCTACACTTTTCGCGATCGCTGGTCTCCCGAGCCTCATCTCCGCTGCTCAGGAATTCACACTCACACTCGGAGGGCAACACTTTGAAGGTTCCAGTTGCCCGACATTTCCGGCTCTTCTTTTGTTGTGCTTTGCACTTCATTTGATCATGCCAAAACAAATTGTGATAGCTTCTCCTTGAGTCGCTCCCTCACAATGAAAACACATTGGGTTTCCTCTGTGTTTTCTAACAACCCACCAGGGGGACGGCTGTGAAGAAAGTTTAGCTTAATGCTGCTTGACCTCCTCCCGATCCCCCGACACTGACCTCGCGATAGTTGTCTCTTTGAGCATCTCCCTCGCACCGGAGCACTCTGGTCTTTTCCTTTGTGCCTACCAATCCCCGGCTCTTCTTGTGTTGTGCTTTGCACCTCATTTGATTATGCCAAAACAAACCTGTGATAGCTTCTCCTTGAGTCGCTCCCTCACAATGAAAACACTTTGGGTTTCCACTGTGTTTTCCAACAACCAACCAGGGGGACGGCTGTGAAGAAAGTTTAGCTTAATGTTGCTTGACCTCCTCCCGATCCCCCGACACCGACCTCGCGATAGTTGTCTCCTTGAGCATCTCCCTCGCACCCTGAGCACTCTGGTCTTTTCCTTTGTGTCTCAAACAACCTGCTAGGTGGACAGTGAAGAAACAAGTTTAGCCAGGTTAGCGCTGCTTGTATTCTCCACTGCTTCCACCATGCGAAATTTGTTTTTGCTTTCTGTGTTTTCTGTTTTGCTTTTTTAGTTTTAGTTCGGACCTCCACTATGGGGGGATCTTCGAGGACCATTAGGGTTTCTCGACGTCTAACGATCCACTAGGGTCGGATCCACGTGATCCACATAAAGACGTAAAACGAAAAAAAAAATAAAAAAAAAAAAAATTGCACCGCCTACCAAAAGGGTTTAGGGGTGACGTATGGGTTAATAATCATGACTTTACATGTAGAGTATAACATGAGATCAGGCAGGGCATAACGAGACCAACAAACATGATGCCCATGCTTGTAGAGTCGTATAACTCTAGTATTATATATGTAGTTAACATGGTAATCAAGAAGGATCCTAGAACTAATATATAAGAGGTAATGGTTCGTCCTTTAGCTGGTGTGTTGCCGACAATAGCGTTTTTACCACTTTTTAAAATATCTCTTGTTTGTTTCGAACTTCCGAACCCATTGGACTTTAGATATCGTCTGTTAGACAGACGCCGAAGTATATTATATATTCACATCCACGACGTTACTTACACAATATGTCATATATTGGCAGACCATCGAGGCTTCTCCTCTTCATATGGATATCCTTCTGCGTTGGTGTCATGATATACGGCCGTCGTATTGCCGCCGGGGTATCACCAATACCTGTATCATCATCTGTCGAGGTCACATTTACATCAGAGGACGAAAATGTGCCTGTGAAGAAAATCAGCCTTCACGTTAATACTCACGAGGATGACAGATACGGCAATGTTCATCAAAAATTGGTCGATCCCGAAGAGGGTAAATTCGAAAATGCCGACAACATCGACTGGAGCCGGTATGCGTACGTACAATACGTAACAAACCAGGAATATCTCTGCAACAGTGTCATGTTTTTCCGGGCTCTTGATAGTCTAGGAAGCAAGGCTGCGAGAGTTATGATGTATCCACGTGAAATGATGGCACCAGACGCTACTTGGCCCATAAAGGGCGAAGGCTGGAAAAACTCCCAGTTGTTGATGAAAGCCCGCGATGTCTATAACGTCACGCTTTTACCGATCGAAGTACAGCGCAAAGATTCAGTTGAAGGTGAGAAATCCCACAATCCCCATCAGCTCCGCCAACCCCGATTGCTAGATTATCTCGTGGTTATGCTTTCCCTTGGGCGGCGCATCATGTGTCCCGTTCTGCTGCGGTGCCTCATAGTATTAAAGCCTTCGGTCTGTCGCCGTTAATGGTGGCTTGGTTGTCTTTGAGGATAGCATCCAAGTGCTATGCTAGTAACAGCAGGCGAAACCTCCTGTTGATAGCCCCATGTGATTACGTTGCACTCTTCAGCACAGATCGCCGCCTAGCTTGACCAGGATAAACTACGATATTTCGTATTGCTACTAGCCGTCTAAACTTGTTGCTCTTCATTGTTTGTTTGATTCGATAGTGTTATGTCATTACACTAGCTAACTAGAAAGAATTCTTTGATTTGTAGCAGTGACATGGGCCGATTCGTTCACAAAGTTGCTGGCGTTCAACTTGACGCAGTACGAACGAGTGATTTCGGTAGATTCTGATTCGTTGCTTTTAGACCACATGGACGAGCTATTCTTTATTCCAGCTAGTACGGTTGCTATGCCTCGAGCATACTGGCTCTATCCGGAACAAGATATCTTGAGCTCACAACTCATGGTTGTGACACCATCAAAAGACGAATTTGCACGGATCGAACGGGCAATTCATGACGGCTCAGAAAAAGAGTATGATATGGAGATTGTCAACACTCTATACCGAGATACGGCGCTTGTATTGCCTCACCGCCGATACGATCTCCTCTCGGCAGAGTTCCGTAGTAAGAATCACTCACCGTATCTGAGTAAAGGCGATGAATGGGATCCTATTGCCATGTACAACGAGGCCAAGATGATTCATTTTTCTGACTGGCCAGTACCGAAGCCTTGGTGGGCCATGTCGGATCACACACGTGAGAAGTATCAGCCAGAATGTCCACAGGGCATCTTCAGATGCCTGGACCGAGATATCTGGAACTCTTTATACGATGAATTTTGGATGAAGCGAACGATAGCCTGTGATCTGGAGACATGAGGGTACACATCTTCATTAGGCCTCTATATAGAAATGTATGTATATATGAAATTTGGTTGTTTGTGCCTGTATTTTGTTATTTTCTTTGTATTTGTTCACTTCTAGCGGAACCTGGAGTTCCAGTTCGCAAATTTGGGATATAGGAATGAGGAATTGTAAATACATATACTAATGGCAATGAAAAAACGAAAAAAAAAGAAACTTTTGTCTATATGTATATGGGTATCAAGATTACATAGAAGCCATTGAAAGACGTCAATATCTCACATAGAAATACCGGCGGCAGGCCTTAAATCGATTGTATGGGCTGTTGATATGATGATGTCGTTGGTCTGGGTGACGAGTATAATTTCCGAAAACGGACGGCTTGCCTGTCGAGATGTAGCAAGGCATGTAAATGTATGTACTGTGTACCTTTGGCACAATTGTAATATAGCCTCAGCAGTGCTCTTTGACCCAAAGATGATCAAAAAGAAATATGTGAAGGGGTGGCTTATGGGAAGGTAGATACTACAATATCTACTTAAACAGTAGGGAGATCGTCCTATTGTTACAATTAGCAACGGCTTATCATCAATTCCATCAAAAGTACAAAGCCCTACCTTGTCGTATATAACGCGGATCATGAGACTGCAACTAGGGCACACTGCGATATCTTCATCGTCATGCAGATCAAGCAAAGCAATCTGGAATCTGTCTCCACAGGGACACGGATAAAAGTATGTCTCTAGAGCTTCATCATACTCCATATCCTCGATTTCGATCTCATCGTAAACCACAACATCTTCTTCAGCCATGATGGTGGTGCGTTTATCACGCGGTTGATGTAGCTGATGCGAGCTCTGTATCAGTGAGAACTGAATTGAGACAGTATTGGGCCTACTTAGCCGGATAATTATGCAGCAGCACAATGGTTGGCGCACTTTGACAGTGTCGCGAGATATTGTCATGTGACGATAGCTTGTAGAAAAAAAAACCGACCCCTCCAAGTTTACGCCACATCGTGATGCTACTATGCAGCCATTGTTTGTGTGGCGTCGCCTTGAACCAAGTCCGTATTTTCCCCAGACTTTTTAGCTTGCTAGGCTGGTTTTATTTGTACTCGTCCCCGCGGCTCCTTCGTAGTTAAGCCTTGAACTACAAGGCAATTCCGATTGTTGAAAGCGGGAGTTGGGGTAATTTTCCCGTCGCTTTGTTTTGTTGGAGAAGACTCTACAAAATCACCGTTTAAGACAAAACAGCGCGATCACATGCCTGTAGTTACGGTTTGGGTGGCCGGATTTTGCTACCAGACTTGGCGTGTACGTCAGAGTCGGTACTTTCTGCTTTAGAATGGACTGCAGAAAATCAGCCGAGGAAACTAGAAACTAGGTAGTTGCCTTTGCGCCCAGCTTCAACAATAAGAAGCAAATGCGACACTCCGGATGAAGTTGCGTTCTTCCCATTACAAGATACTTTTTAATACAATTGCAATTCATTATTCTGTTTAAATTCATTGTTATCGAGAAGTTGCATTATTTGCTTCAATCACAAGGCTAGTCCCGTGATCAATTAATTGCTTGGATGGGCTCTTGCCAGTCTGATCATTGAGCTATCCTATCATATCTTCTGAGGCACCACATCTATTTACAGCGATAACAAAGTCGGGTTCTATATTGTTTTTTTTCAAAGCATTATAGACGCAACACTCTTCCTTTGTTTTATATAAAAGCAGTGAAGCCTCGATCGGTTACCGAACTTAGGAGATATCCGCTATTCTATATTTGAGCTACAACGCATAGCTTATCATCTTCTTATATCACAGCCTTCAACGTCATCTCTATGTGAACAGGCCATTGTTGACACACGAGATAGCCTACCACCGTCTGTTTATCTATCTGTCATGGCGGCACAATCAAAGCTCGTCTTCTCGCACGAGAAAACAGCTCGTCAGATCGTCAGCCAGCTCTCAACATTATATCTCAAGCACCGCAGCCGCATTAGCAAAGCGATCTGGATCTCTCTCGTTCTTGCGCTGCTAAACCGCATACGCCGCGCTATCTCGGCACAGAAGGCATCTCCAAAGACGAAATCTTCGACATCTCTTGTAGCCAGCTCTGAATCTGATCTCCCCGGGAAACGCAAGCGGGTCGAGCTTAACAGAGAGTTTTTCAAATCACTCTTGAGGCTTCTCAAGATTGTCATACCAGGATGGAAGAGCAGAGAAACCAGGCTTCTCATCAGCCACAGCTTCTTCCTAGTAGTGAGGTCTTTGATTTCTCTCAAGGTTGCTGCGATGGACGGTGCCATAGTCAAGAGTTTAGTCAAGGGCAATGGCAGAGAGTTTGCAACACGCATAATGGGGTGGATGCTGATAGCCATTCCAGCAACCTTTACAAACTCAATGGTAAGTGAATCCAGGTATTTGATGATACTTTACACATATCGCTAACTAGTATCGCAGTTATCATGGCATCAAGCGGAACTTTCATTGCGATATCGAACACGGCTTACCCAGTGCATACATGACAAATATCTCTCCAACATGACGTTCTACGGCCTCAATGCTCTTGATGACCGCATAAAAAACCCCGATCAACTCATTGCTGTAGATGTCGCAAAGTTCAGCAATAGCTTGTCCGAGCTCTATAGCAACTTGGCAAAGCCAATACTCGACATGGTAAGCAAATCTTCAAATCGAATCTTATATTTCCACGCCGCGATACTAACGACTCTTTAGTCCATCTACACGTACTCGCTATCAAAGAGCGTGGGCAGTGAAGGCGTCATCTTCATGTCTATGCTTGTTCAGTTGTCAGCTAGTGTAATGCGTATGCTCACACCACCATTTGGCAGATATGTGGCAGACGAAGCCCGCCTTGAGGGTGAATTCCGCTTCCAGCATTCCCGGCTCATTGATCATTGCGAAGAAGTGGCATTCTATGCCGGTCATGATGCCGAGAAAGACACATTGGACAAGGGGTACTTCACCCTTATCAAGCATGTCAACTACGTTCTACGGCAACGATTGTACCACGGCTTCATGGAAGACTTTGTAATCAAATACTTCTGGGGCGCACTAGGTCTCGTATTATGCAGTGTTCCGGTATTCGTTAAGCTACCCGGCGGCAGCTCTCTAGACGGCATGCACTCTATGGGCGACCGTACTGAGTCGTTCGTCACCAACCGGCGGATGTTGATATCGGCCTCGGATGCTTTCGGGCGTGTCATGTTCTCATACCGCGAAATCATGGAGCTAGCAGGCTATACTTCTCGCGTAGCCTCGTTACTCGAGGTTATGGATGATATTCAGAAAGGACACTTCGAAAAGAAACTAGTCTCTAGTAACGGCACTGAAGATAACGCCGCCGTGCTTCGTGGCCGTGGCACAGTTGTTGAAAGCCAAGAGATCAAGTTTATCGATGTGCCCATTATCTCACCCAATGGAGACGTTCTAGTCAAGGCTCTTTCGTTCCACCTTTGCCCAGGCGACCATCTTCTTGTTGTTGGACCCAATGGTTGCGGCAAGTCCTCTTTATTCAGAATTCTGGGCGGACTATGGCCAGTATACGGTGGAACTGTACACAAGCCACCATTCACCGATATATTCTATCTGCCGCAGCGGCCATATCTCTCCCGCGGATCTCTTCGCCAGCAGATCATCTACCCAGACAGCCCCTCTGCCATGGCGGTCAAGGGCGTCTCGGACAACGACTTGCTCTTGATCCTCAAGAAGCTCGACATGGCCCACATGGTTGACATGTACGACGAAGGGTGGGACGCAGAAGTTGAATGGCGTGATGTTCTTTCGGCTGGCTTGCAACAACGGGTTGCTATGGCACGCTTGTTCTACCACTCGCCTAAATATGCTATCCTGGACGAATGTACATCGTCTGTACCTCTGGATGTAGAAAAGAGCATGTATGAGGGGGCCAAGGCACTCAACATTACTCTATTAACAGTTTCTCACAGAAGGTCCCTTTGGAAGTACCATTGCAAGATCCTTCAGTTCGATGGCCAAGGCCACTATATCTTTGCCAACCTTGATGCGGAAAAGCGTCTAGAGTTAGAGGACGAGAAGGAAGATCTTGATGTTCTGCTCCGGCAAGTTCCTGAGCTGGAGCGAAGACTAGAAGAGCTTACCAATTCATCATAGGTGGTATGCCACATGGCAATAGCCATATATATCACGAATCAACTATATCTATGTAGCAACATTCAACAATGAAATCTTCACTTAGCTTACAATTATCTCTGATTATATACACTCTCCGGTTTCCGAAATGCGATAGTCCACAAACGCAATACAAAAACGCAACAAAACGAGACATGACTAACAGTATCCGTATCAACGATGCATTTTCATACTTCTTACATTGGCCAGTTATATATATGCCTTTGATCTAGCCGTCTAGTCTTGGCTGCACCTATTTCTAGCGCGCATGAGGCAAGACTCCTGTGCTGAACATCTCGATCTTTATGCGCTCTTCAGCAACGCCGCGTTTCTCCAGTGCTTCGCGGACACCGACCATGAAGTCTTCCGGCCCGCAGACAAAGTATTCGGTACCTCCATGCTTCAGGTGTAGTTCGGCATCGGACAGGCGGTTGATGTCAACTCTGCCTAGGAAATTGAAGTCGGTGCCGGCAACATCGCCGACCAAAGGCGCCGTCTTGAACACGACGGAATGGAAGTCTCGACGCGTGTGCGCCACACTGCGGATATAGATATCGAACGCGGCATCTCCCCGGCTGCCGTGGATCCAGGTGACTGGGCGGCCACGAGGCTGCTCCGACTCGTTGTCTTCGCCGCTGCTCGACGGAGCGGTGGACAGAGTCGTAGCACGACTGCTAGCCCTGCTGCCTGGCGAAGCATCAGACGGCGAGAGAACGGAGGGCGAAACGCCGCGTGAACAGCCGTAGGCTTGGACGCTACGCGTGTCTCGTGATCTAGCAGACTTCCGCGAGTGTGACAATGGAGGCGGCTCGCTCTGGCGCGCCACCAGGGTATTCAGAATGCTGACCATGGGCGATACTCCCACACCAGCACTGATCAGCACCAGCGGCACGCTGCCGGACATCGCGTCCTGCTCGAGGAAGAACTCGCCGGCAGGATGAGACAGCCGGACAGAGTCTCCAACATTCCATGAGTCGGCCAGCGCAGCACTCACCAGCCCCGGCGACGCACCGCGCGTTACCGACCGCTTCAGAGTGATCCGGTAGTAGTCGGGGCGCGGGCGGTCTGAGAGAGAGTACTGGCGCGTCTGTGTGGTGCCGTCGGGCAAAGCGACTTGCAGAGAAACATACTGGCCCGGCAGGAAAGAGGGCAGAGGAAGCAACTCCGGGTCTTTCGGCGCCAGGTACAGCGAGAAGATATCGGGGGTTCGCGTCTCCTGTACCTTGCGAGTGATTCTGAATTCCTTGAAGCCCTTCCAGGCGCCAAAGCTCTTGACCAGCTGCGCCTCGCGGCCAGTTAGCATGCGGGCTAGCACTCCGTACGCCTTTTCCCAGGCACCGGCAACTTCCCTAGTGAAGACCTGCGGGCCCAGGACGGCGGCAAAGGCCCGGAGGAGATAGGTGCCGACGATACTGTACTCTTCGGCTTTGATGTCTAGCGAGGCATGCTTTTGGCACACGCGCTCGAGCTGAGGCGTGATCTCGTGGATCTGGTTGATGTGGGAAGCGAACTGCAGAATCAGCTGGGTGAGGGCACGTGGCTGGCGGCCGGTCCGCTGGTTAGAGGCATTGAAGATAGAAGATAGGCGGGGATGGGCTTGGAGCATAGTCCGGTAGAAGATAGTAGTGATCAGCTCGCCGTGCTCCTTGAGCAGGGGGATCGTGACCTTGACGATGCTGGCTTCCTGGTAGGTAAGAGCCATCTTTGCTACCAACAGATAAAGTGGGACAGTGAGAGACAGATGCTGATAGTAATGAGTGAAATGAAGGCGGTATGGGTACACAAAGTCATAAAGGGAAGTGAGTTGCCCGTCTTATATACTATTACACCTAGCAGGCCTGTGAGAGGCTGATTCTTCATGTTAGTTCCTCGGGCTTCTTCTCCAACTTGCAGTGTTAGTCTTAGCCGACAGGAAGAGAAAACTGCTACTCTACGCTATAATCTACAGGCAGTCAAACCACGCGAGAGGACCCCCCAACAATGACGATCCCTGCGGGCTTCCAGAACATCACAAGCGCTATCAGAGAAGCCCCATCCGAATCTGGATAGCTGTATGCTACATCTCTACAGACTCGGGCGAGACTTGGACGCCGAGACTTCAAGTGCCCAGTGATGGATAAGACGGGATAGTGGTAATCGGCCTACTCTCTGCCTCCTTGACTGCCGTTTCCTAGTGTTGTTCTTCGTCATTCCGTTCACCGCCAGCATCCAGTACAGCCAGCATCGCCACGAATCTCTCTTCTATGCGGTCATGACGGTATAGTGGTTGTGGCCATCCTTCAGGAAGCTGTCTATTGGGCGGTGAATTCAGTGGGTGGCTTCATACTGGGACCAGGAGCTATAAAGACAAGACACAATGCGGTTGACAACAGTGCCGGCTGGCATCCCGGCCGTGAGAATCATGTAGTGTCGGGGATTTATAGCGTGACAGCCAGACGCACAGTAACATTGGGCACATGTAGTAGCATTGAGATATATCTGTAAGTGTACTTACGACTCTATATGAATATATATCCTATTCACTTGTATGAAGCATGGTTCTTGTTCCGTCGCCTCGAACAAATGAAAAATGAATTCGTCTGAGCTGAATCATACTTTCTTCTGCTTACGGCAGTTTTGACTCGCGCTCTACTCCGACTTGAAGATGCAGATTTTTTATTTAAGTTTTTTTTTATATCCTTTATTTTATTTTTTCCCTTCTCTGGTTCCTTGCTAGTGGTGCCATTTCAGGCAATAAAGGGACGATTCACGGGCTTTACTAGCAGTTTGTATGGGACAGTCTGTAGAAAAAGAGGACAATGCAAAAGAAGGACGTCAAAACATGACGGTATGCTATGTTTTACGCATAGTCACGCATAGTCGGTCAGTATCTTCAATATGGATAGACATACAACCAACACAGATATATCGAGATAGGAGCCTAGTTGCCCGTCCTGCGATCACGAGCCTTTTCGTATTTGTTTGGCAGACTAAACCGCTGGCCTTGTAGACATCGTATGTTTGTCAGGCTTGGTTTTCCTGGACAGGCTTAGCGGCATCAGGTTTTCCAGGCTCGACTCTGTCTAGATGGTGCCACTAGAAACGGAAACTAAGAACGGTGGTTTAGTTTCGTTCTCAGCCGCCTTATAGACATATTTGAGGATACACATGTTGTTGTCACGAGTTATCGTATGGATAGTATAGCACAATCAACACATACAATTTAGGCAGGCTACTAGGTCTAGACGGATCCGATGCTGCTTCACATATGTAGCTCTTACGGGAACCAAAGGACCGCCACAATACGTCTAGTGGTGGTGACATATACATCTGTATGTATGTAGCTCAGAGGCCGGTCTCCTAGTTCTCGATACTTCGACCTCAATCCTGATAGTCTTGAAATGCTCTCTGCGGGTTTATGATGTGCCAGGGGCGAACGTTGACTCCTTGTATCGTACGATGAATGCAAGGGTTCCCCAGTGCGCAATGGACGACCCCCCCCCCCCCCCCCCCCCCCAGCTCACCGTTTTGCGTATAGAAGAAAATACGCCTCAGGACCAAGCGGAGGTTCTGTCAGGTGAGTCTACAGCTACTACTCAGTTTTCATTGTGTAATGAGTCTCAAGTGATTGGACTGGTCTGAAGCAAACAAAGGCTTGACTTAGCTAGCTTTGGTAAGAGACTAAAAACTCATTCTTCATTCTTTTGAGCCGTCTTTCTCACCAAGTTCGTTTTGTTGCCTGAATAATCTGCTGGCTCAAGAAGACTGGCTAAATAAAACATTCCCGAGTCATATTTCACTGTCTTGCCATGCATGTGGCCTTTGCTTTGTGAGAGTTTAGGTTTTCTTACCAATCAAACATCACCCTATATAGGCTCTTCATTGCTATCTTCTCACCGCACAATGTCGAAATGCTTCGTTTTTGTTGGTATCATGTCATACGATTTATAGATGTGTTTTGTCCCATGAAATCTTTGCACTTATATCTTAATACGCTGTTGTTCCTGCATCTGCCACTTCATGTTAGGGGGGTAAAGAAAGGCACAGCATCACCTGAATATACTCCATGCTCTTCTATATTTTTTGAGATTAGTACACTATAGCTACATATCTAAGAGGGTCTAATTCCAAGAACCGCCAATGATATGTTGAAATCTGTACGCTGTACATTTCATTTCTGGACAATGATACGACTGAACCCTAATATTATCTCAGGATAACCCTAATTGTTGATAAAAAAGACAATTGCTACAATAGACAAACTATGCCAGAAGAAACACAACAATAGAGTAAAGGTCTTGATATTTATTTCTTCTCATATTGTTCCACCCTTGAGTAAAAAAAGATACATTCTACGGCTGCTCATCTTTTCCCCCGAAGAGATACAGCACTTTCCGCCATAAACTAATTTCCTCAACGATACAAGCCTTGACTTCCATTCCATACGTGGCCCCTTTATCAGATCATCGCACTGCTAAGATATATGGCTAGATAGAGATAATTTCTGTCTCTCCAAGAATATGGAGGCTATTGCAGAAGAAGGCTTACTTGCCACGATACAGCAACAATGGTTTCCTCCCACACAGGGAAACTGGGAGCTTATTTGCTTTGGCTTCTCCATAGTCTATCCCCTAGTACGTCAAGACCGCTCGTTATATAACACCGAATAGCACGCTTGGTGACTGACATGACGCAATCGCGTAGATGGGACTCCTGCAGTTTGTGATTAGCTGGTATGGCATGGGCAAGACCAGTGTCAACAGCAGATTCAATCTCAATGGCCGCATAGCGTGGTTCACAATGGAGATTCCCGGATTCCTCACAGTACTATATACGATGCGGACGCTACCAAGTCGGCTCGGGATAGAGCAACTTCCGTGGCAGAACAAAGTCCTTGGGGCTCTTTTTGTAAGAAGACCATTGCGTAACTTGCATTTCTAGGGCGAGCAGACTATCTGACAACATAACCACAGACTATACACTATCTATACCGAGCCATCCTTTTCCCCATTCTACAGCCTAGCATGTCTCCTATACATGTCGTGATCTGGATTAGTGCAATTGTCTTCCAGGTCTGCAATGGTTTGAGCATTGGCGGCTATCTGGGCGGATACGGTCACGACGTAGCATCTACAGGCCAGTTTGCTATAGGGCTCGCCATATTCTATCTTGGGTTTATGGGCAACTTCTACCATGACGAAGAGCTCCGTGAGATTCGCCGCATTGAGCGTCGCAAGCAGCTGCGCATTGCAGTAGACACTGGTAATGGGAATCATCGGGCCACGATAGACAAACACTACCGGATACCTCACGCCATGCTATTCAAATGGGTTCTTTACCCTCACTATCTTTGCGAATGGATCGAGTGGTTCGGTTTCTGGGTAGCAGCAGGCTGGGGCTGTGGACCTGCCCGAGTATTTCTCGTCAACGAAGTCACCGCCATGCTGCCAAGGGCACACAACGGCAGGAAATGGTACGGAGAACAGTTTGGCAAAGAGAAGATCAAGAACAAATGGACGGTAGTACCAGGTCTGTATTAGAACCGAAGCGAGAGACTGGTGTAGAAGTAATAGAGACGTATAGGGTTGAATATCGATACTACGTATCCGTGCACATCGTTTGGTCCGAAGGGGGGGGAAGCCCAAGGTACCTATTAAACAACACCTCTTTTGTGTACTGGTGTTCCAGATGTGTGAAGCTAGGGTTTACCAAACTACATGATCCAAAAGTAATATATCTCGTGCGAGACCTTGCTATTCATTCAGCCCCCCCTTCAACGGACATCGGGACCTTGTACATCCGTTCTAGGGCAGTATTTATTGAATTGTAGATCATATTTGATTGCGTCACTAACGACAATTTAGGTGGACGGAGAAATATAGCGAAAACGAAGGAGAAGATGACGTCCGGCATGTAGGATCTTCAGAAATGGTGGATGGAAAGTTACCAAAGAGAAGGTAGTTTACGTATATAAGTTTGTGGGCGGAGCTCGCTCACCGAATATTCGTGTGGGTAGTATCACTTTCGGGTCCAAGACAGATATCTTGACTACTTTATGTCCACGATAATGCCATAACCGAAAAGTATTCAAGGGCACTGAAGTCAATGGCTGGAAGAAAGGCGGTATGCTATTCAAGGATTTATTCTTTCATTTATCATTTAATTCTTTCTTGTCGAATATGTCAAGGCAGTTGGATAAGAGCATTTCCCACTCAAAGAAGTCAGTGACAGCCTGGATCTTTACATGGATTACATGCAAGACTTCTCTCACCGGTATATATAGCCAAAAAATTATATATATATATATATTAAAAAAAAACCGAAGATACTGCCGAGCGTTCGGGTGAATGACAAGGTTACAGTGTCCATGGTCAAGAAATATGAGTTGGCAGCTGAATCTGCTTGGAAGCTAGGGTAATTTAAAGACTGTACTTACCGGAGTTGGTAGTAGATATAAAATAATGTACATACTTATGGCTCAATAGGCAGGCAACTTTACAAACAGAATGAAAGCTCGGGTTGCCTGTCACATAGACTCTTGAATATCTGATCCATGGTTTATGAAAGATGCTAGGCGCTTTGATCAGTCCTCTATTATGAGAAGTAAACAAGGCATAAGACTTTGACATTGACTGATGTCATGGTATATTGAGTTAGCTGTATATGGTTCCGTGCTGTGCTGTTACATACTTCACCTTGTGAATGTACAGGATTGTTGTCAATAATACATACGATACGCCGCGATCGAAGAGAAGCCACTGCCGTGTCAACAGGTAGCTGGATCAAAAAATAAAAAAGACAGCCGAATAAATGGTCTTTTCGGCTTTTGATTGGTGAAATCGCGCAACAGTGGCGAAATGACAGGGTACAGCGGCGGTGCTTATTTGTTTCCCGTTTATTATCGCTATTTGTGTACATATACATATGTTAGCTTCTGTAAATGTAACCTGCATACATAGGCTTTGTATGAGAACAAGCACTAGACCAGTGGCGTGTTCTGAACAGAGACATTCTGATTGTAGGGATCACTTGTAGTTCCTTTTCTCGTTGATATGGGACTTGGACAAGCAACTGCATACAATTAGAACAATGATAGAATAAGGCGTGTTACATATGTATGTATGTACATCGTAGACTTCTATGTTACGCCAGGTTGTGGAATTGCGTGAAATAAGAATGAACACATAGGTTCATGATCACGTCGTTGTCTTGGCTGGATTGTAGCCGAGACTGAGTGTGTTTGCTAGACGGATTAGATATCAGTGAAACAACATATCAGGAAGAATTGAAAAGAGGAAGAAGAAGGATGCTGCTGTAGCATCTACAATGTCTGCAATGGATCAGTGAGTTATAATAGTAAGCTAGTCAATCAGCTAGTCAGTAGATAGGACATATGTAGTGTGTCTATTCTGTGTTCGCCGGCGGAAAGAACCTTATCAACTAGTTCCTATTTGGCTGACGACGGTTACACGAGGCGCTATCGAAGGAAGTTGCCTCGAGCTGTTCAGAGCAAACTTCTATTTTTACATTTACATGATATCTTGTGCTCGGGAATTTGTAACATAATCTTATTTGAAGAACACAGTTTCTCATCGCTAGTGTACGTATACGTACTACTTGTTAGCCCTGCCTCGAGAGCGGTTTTAGGTGTTGTGGTGCTGTATGTCTCGGTAACAAGTTTATAACTATAACTGTATCGTAGCGCCGGGGGGAATGTCCTGCCCCAGATATTCTAGTGTTCCTGACGAAGGTCTTGGACGGGATTTAAGTTTGCAGTACAAGGAAGTCTGAGCTTAAATCCGAGTTTTCCCATGGGGTTTTCTAGTCTTGTAGTGCAAATTGATCTAGAAGTAATTCGTGACTGGACACACAATATCTTGTTGACTATCAGTAGTTACCGAAGGTGAAAAGTGTATTTTTAATGTATTATTCTAGCGAAGTATTGGGTTTTGTGTACAAGTATATATCATGGAATCGTGCGCCAAATTATGGAACATTCAGTAAATCGACTAGAACCGGGCAACATGAAGACAAATATATGTAAGCGTCATTTATTGTTGCTACTGAAAAATAGCATTGTTAGGACGGGTCTAGAAAGGATTTTGTTGGTTCCCGCCTAGAACAAGTAATGGTTCAAGCCTCTAAACTAAGCTAGGTGGCCTGTTGAGAAGTAGGCTGTCCTTCACCTTACATTGTATACTAGTGGGCTGTGTATGTTAGGATACCGAGGTGTTACATAGCTATTAAAGCTCCATTTCCACATTGATAAAAATGAATTATAATATAAACTAGGCGGCCCCAAGGTTCCCTGTTCCTGGAAATAGACATGTTTTTGTAGTTCTCGTTGTAAGTAGTTGCCTAGGGTGTATTTTTCTTGTTTCTTGTCTGCCCCAAAAGCATCACCGTGGAGAAATGGCCCGAGTTTTCTATTGTTTTAAACTCTCGGTTCCTGTTTTTGTCCTTTCCCTAGTATATATTTGGATGATGTGTAAGAAACGGAGGGATATCAGACAGGCTCAAAAGCAGCAACTCTTATTATTAATCCATTAGTGTTAGAAAATAGCCCAATCATGGTAGGTCGGACCGGTCTAGTGTAAAGTAGATCACTTACTTCAATAGAATACGAAAATTGAGGGAGAAGAAGGAGACAAAGGAGGACAGAGGTGGGAGTTTGCAGGATAAGGATAGACCAAAAGGTTATGGCTTACGAGTGGCTGTTGTTAAAGTGATGATGTGTAGGAAAATAAAAGCAATGATTACAGGGTATAACAGTGCTGTAAAATCACTGTAGATGTAGTATAGGCTTGATATTGTAGTTCAATTCTACATAATACATACTTGTAGACTAGGGTAGCATTTCATCAGCTAGAAATGTATATATGTGCATACTTGGGTAAGAAACAAGGGAGGGATAGATAATTTCCTTGAGAAAAACTGTGCATACTAGAAATAAGACCTAGTAGCCAATCTTTCTGTGCTGTGATTGTTAATATTACGGTGACCGCCACAGGGACCTGTTTCCTGATATATCGGTGCCTCAAACGCAAAAAACAATCATCACCCGAAGATCACAAACGCTTTGGAATTGAGGATGACGAATACTCGAAACTTCCTGACATGACTGCATATGATAGATAACCAGAGGATACTTAGATGCAAAAGAATAAAAGCTAGGGTTTCCTTATTCGCTAGTCCCAGGTTAAGGGAAAAAAGGGAAACACCGGCTGTGCAGAGTATGTAAATGACAACAATCAGTAGGTTAGCTGAAAGACAGAACACAAGACAGGCGGTATTAGGGGGCCTTGATAAGCTGATTCAGTCCTGTTCAATATAAGAAGCACATGATAGGCATAGACAGTGAGTAACTAGTGTACAGATACAGAACACAGTTTAAATGGTATAGGCCTGGCATATACACGATAGGGCACTGTTGATATCATTGGTACCACCAATGACATGATAGTACAGTACATGATGTGCTGCAAGCCAAGGCGAAGGGGGTAGGGTGAGCTGAAGACAAGGAAGGGATGTTCTTTAAGAGGCAGAGATCAACCAATGTAGTTGTGCCTTTGTCCACGGTGTCAGTTAGATAATGGACTTGGCGAACGATCGCTGAGGGAACTGATGATTAGAGTTAGGATCGCTTGGAAGCGAAGTAGAGAAGCAAAGAAAAAAAAGAAGAAAAAAGGTAAAACATTGCGGGAGGGAGTTGTCACTAGCACAAGGAAAAGCGAGAGAAACAAATATTGAGAAAATCTAGACTTATCTAGGCTTAACTTGATTTAGTGGTTGAGTCCGAGCTCATGTTGGACGAAAGAAAAAAATAGTAGACGGAATTATATACTAGTTTTTTTTTTTGTTGCCAGGCCGATATCGAATAACTATGTATTTTGTTTATCATTATATAAGTATACCCTTTTTTTCTGCTTTCCGTCTGACAAATCAACAAGGAATACACTTAAAAATACACTAACGAACCAGGCTTGTTTCTCCTATACTTCACGATGATCTCTTGCTGCTTCAAGCCAGCCCACCAAGCGTTGCAATATCCTGTCAATGTGATAACGTGATGTGATAGTAATATGTAGGCGCATCCCTCCTTTCTTCCCTTTCCCTATCTCCGTCAGCCGCTACTGCAATAGGGTTGAGTATCAGTCGTAGTAGCTTTTCTCGATAGGCTGGCTTGGTGTTCTTGTTCCTGATTTTGGTCTCGTATTTCTAGCTAGCCGGCTCCTCTGGATCAGTCAGTCTCATACCACACTAGCTTGAGTTCAGCAGCTTAGCAAAGGCGTATCAATAAGTGTACATATTTGTGTCAGGGGTGTCTATAACTGTGGCAGAGCGTGTGTTTAATAGAAGGTGCTGAGATAGTCTTGTATAACTGTACAGACATACTTAGCTGTACAGATATATGTGCATATTACAGCTACTCCTAGAATGGCGGCTCAAGACCACAAGCAGCTTCCTTTCGATTTTCACCCCCATGTTGCTGGAAAGAAAAACAACGATGCACACACCTGCTTCCGGTGGCTTGTAGAGCGATCGTCGTCTCTATAGCAGGCACAGCAGATGATGTGTGGCCCTGCTGTATGGACGATGCTATAAGAAGGGCCCACGAGCGCACCGATTGTCTTCTTCTTGGACTCTCTGCTTCTCCAGTCTGAGTTCATTGCGCTCTATTGCTCCCCCGGGCCGCATTCTCTTGTCTCGTCGTCTTTCCTTTTGGGTCTTCTCAGAAGCCACCACGTCTTGATACACGGCATATATCTATCTATACCAACATAGTATTGCTGCTTGACACAGTCATATATTCACTCGTTCACCAACTCTGTGCTTCTGTTTAATCTTCTCACGCTCGTTTGCCTGCTACATTACTTTACATTACATATATCTCTTAATAATCACTCGCTTCTATAATGCCTGCATTTCACTCGTTGGCGAAGACCGCGCTCTTCGCGGCCGCCACAGTCGATGCCAAAGACTGGATCAGCCCGGAGTTCCGCTGGCTGTTCTCCCAGCCTCTGCCGATCCCAGCCGTCAAGGCGCAGAAATGGTGAGTTGGAACACTAACACGAAGAATGGCGAGAGAGGACGTCGAGCGTTGTCACGTGCTAACCCTATATCACATCACAGGGCCGACCAGCCGTTCCACCACAACGTCACTGGTGCGCTGATGAAGTACTACGAGATGGACGAAGTCGACTTTGAGCAGCAGATCTACCCCAACCTTCAGGCGACCAAGTTGCGTGGCTATGACGGCATGGTGCCGGGCCCGACCTTCCTCGAGACCAAGGGCACGGAGAGCGTTGTCCGCCTGACCAACAGCCTGAGCGTCAACACGAGCATGCACTTGCACGGATCTTCCAACGTAAGCCTGGCGGAGAGAGAACAACGCCGTTCACGCACATGTCATGCTAACTGAGCTCTATAGCGTTCGCCCTGGGATGGCTGGGCCGACGACAAGAGTGCCCCCGGCCAGTACAAGGACTACTATTGGCCCAACATTCAGGTGTAAGTGACCACAGCAAGCTATCGCACTGCGATCAACAGATCTTTGGCGATCTATCTTCGGTGTACACCAGCTAACCAGTTCTTTTTTGCACGACCAATAGAGCCCGTACTCAATGGTAAGTACTCCCATCCATCTTCCTTTTCTCCTAACCACCCCCCCCAATCAGCGGTCGTGTAACCAGCCTATATCGGCGGCAGGTGGTAAAGCTCAGTCTATTTCGACGCATTTCACATGCATGATCGGATATAGCTCGTCAGTGCCTCATGCTGGGCCTCACAAATGCTAACTCGTCTCCCCAATCTCAGGTATCACGACCACGCGGCCCACCAGACCGCCGAGAACGTATATCTCGGTCTTGCGGGCTTCCACATCTTGTCCGATGCTGAGGAGCAGGCCTTGAATCTGCCCGGTCCGTACGGCCAGTACGATATCCCTCTGGCCATCCACTCGCGCCAGTATGATTCCAACGGCCAGATCGTCTTCCCCACGGGCGAGACTGACACCATCCCCGGTGATATGTAGGTTACAACACATGTTTTCAGTATCTTGGTGTGTGTGCAACTGGCTTACATCTACATAGCATTCACGTCAACGGCATGCCGTGGCCTTTCCTGAGCGTTGAGCCGCGCAAGTACCGCTTCCGTCTCCTCAACGCAGCCGTCACTCGGACCTTCCAGCTTCAGCTCTCCCGTGACTTTCCCCTGGCGCCGGCCATCGGCTTCCAGGTCATTGCTTCCGACAGTGGTCTCCTTGGCAGCCCTCAGACTGTCAGCCAGCTGAACATTGCCAACGGTGAGCGCTGGGAGATTGTCGTCGACTTCTCCAACTTCAAGGGCCAGAACCTCAGCCTGGGCAACAGCGACAGCATCGCCGATAGTGAGTCTTCCAGGTTCTCGGCATATCTCTGACCGGCATTGAAACTGACCATACCATCCAACCACAGAATTCCTACACACTGACAAGGTCATGCGCTTCGTTGTCGGCAACACCGTCGCCGGCACTGATTCGTCTACTGTCCCCAACTCTCTGGCCAGCGTTGACTTCCCCTCGCAAGAGTCGGTGAAGACGCGCACCTTCACCTTTGCCAAGACCGGCAATGTTTGGACTATCAACGGCATTTCCTGGGATGACGTCCGCGCCCGTATCATTGCTAACCCCTCGCGCGGCGCCGTGGAGACCTGGGACCTGGTCAACGACTCTGACGAGATCCACCCCGTCCACGTCCACCTGGTCGACCTTCAGATCGTCTCCAGAACCGGTGACAGAAACAACGTCTTCTCCTACGAGTCCGCTGGCCTCAAGGATACCGTGTGGCTGGCGCCCGGCGAGACCATCACTGTCCGCGCCTTCTTCGGTCCTTACCCCGGTGTCTACATGTTCCACTGCCACAACCTGGTTCACGAGGACCACGCCATGCTGGTGGCCTTCAACGTCTCGCTGCTAGGGCAGTACGGATACCACGACGAGGCTTTCAGCAACCCCATGGACCCCGAGTGGGCGCCCAAGTACGTCGATGTGGCTGCTTTCGAGTACAATGCTGTCGAGAACAAGTTCGACGAGCTCACCAACCGTACTCCTTACTACGTGTACAACGAGGCCACTGGCGCCGAGACCACCGGTGGTTCTGACACTGAGTCTGGTTCTGACTCCGGCTCGGACTCTGGATCGGACTCTGAATCCAGCTCTGACTATGGCTCCGAATCAGAGGGCGAAGGCCACGGTATCTCGCTGACCGTGACCGCTCCTCGCGCCCGGTCTACCCACGGCTCCTCCCGGGGCCACGGCCGCTCGACCTCGGCGTGACTCCCTACGCCCTGTGCCTCGTTCTTCGCCTCCAACCCTGGCTACACCATGCGCCCCGGGGGCCCTACCGCCCATGCTTCCGACGCCGCATGCACTGCCGCCGTTGGTTCCTCGTGGACCACGCTGACACGGACGACGAGCGAGGCTAGTGCGGTGCAAACTGCGGTGAACAGTCTGACCGACGGTCCTGCCTGCACTCGCAAGGCTCGTCCGGCTGTGGTTACTGGCATTCCGGCTTCGTACTAACGAATGATAGGGCCCCCATTGCTAATCAGCCTCTCATAGGCGCTTTTGTGGTTCTTCTTTCCTTTCTCCATGTCGATATTTCTCAGGTGCTCATGCTGCGTCCTGGCTATAAATAATCTTATCTCCCTGTGTCTTTGCTAGCCGACCTTCTTACTAGATTTGTCTGCGCTGTTTATTTTTCTGTTATTTATCTTCTTTGGACATAGACAGGGGCTGTTGTGCTTTGTTCCGTTTTCTACTTCTAACTGCTACTACTATTCTATCGCTATCATTACTTCTTTAGACAGACGTTGGTAGGTGGACATAATTATTCTCTCTCTTTGTGCTACTTTGACTTCTTTTTCCTTCATTTCCTGGATTTTCTTGAGTTAGTCCCATATTTCTTTTTTTTCGATATATCTGTTTAAATAAGTTGTTTCTTTGTCAAAGTTTCCTCAAAGTTGACTGCTTGGTGTATCTGAACATTACACCTCGTGATATTATGTAGTGTACTCGTAACCAACCCTTATTTAATGGCTAGGGTTTTGTAAAGATATATTTATCTGTCCATTACCAAACCCTAAAAATCCAGCTCGCGACTTATAATATCGTTGGTCCTGCTTTCTCACATCATCACAACGTGTATGGCTCCATAAACGCAAATCACAATCTCCAAGCTATTCTTCATGTAGATGGACCCGGTCTTCGCTAGATTCTCATCATGGTTGATCTTTCGTCATCACTACTAGTTGGAGGCATCGCAGTCTATGCGGCACAACTATTCACACTGCCAATAGCCTATCCTGTGTGCTTCTGTCTAGGCACAATCGCAGTCTCGTTTTCCTGCTGGCTACTCTATGGCAATGTCTCATTACTTATAGTAATATTCTATGCCGGGCTTCTGGCGGCAACTGTCTTAGTAAGCAACCCAATCAGTGTACAACATCCGAACGGCTGGCAGTGTTCCAGAATATATCTAACCTTTGCTATAAGTTCAATATACTTCGTCTGCGTCACAATGGCACTACTAAGAATGACCGTCAAACCACTAGTCGCGCATTGTACACTGTCCATGTGCTCGGCTCAGGCGGCCATACGAAGGAGATGCTATACATGATGACCCAGGGCTTTGTTGCAAACCCTAAATCTCATCGCCGATATCTAATCTCCTCGGGGGACCGCCTGTCACTTGCCCATCTAACTGAGTGGGAAACTGCCCAAGCTAAAGCCTCAAAGGACACTGGAATCGGAACTTTTGATGTCGTCACCGTCCCTCGAGCCCGTCGAGTCTATCAGCCGCTGCTGACTACACCGTTTACCGCAGCTATATCGTTGGTAATGCTGGTCCCAGCGCTGATAAATCGTCCACAGACCAGGCCGGATCTCAAATTTCCGGACCTGGTCGTCTCCAACGGACCTGCTACTGGCTTCTTTACTATCCTAGCGGCATTCATGCTTCGAGCTATGTGCATAGTGCCCGAGGATAAGATGCGCGGGCTTTATATAGAGTCGTGGGCTCGCATCAGCTCTTTGAGTGTCACTGGAAAACTCTTCCATATAACCAAGATAGCGGACAGAATGCTTGTCCAGCACGATAATGTTGCTCACAAGTACAGCCTAGAAAACGCAGGTTGGCTTGTTATCGGGTCTAGCAATACTCCTCATTAGTGAGAATGTTCGCTTGGAGGAGAATGTCTAGCTGGATTTGATATTAGATACAAACAAGTATTCACGCACTACCCACCTATCTGGATTATATTGTCAATTATAAAAGTCTCAAAGTCATTATATCTTCTAACAAAAGCGGAACAAAAGCAATATTGGTGACGTCACATGTACTGGAAACAAATCAGACTATCAAGCTAAATTTGAGCATTGTGGGATCAAAGGTACACTATGGAATATTAAAATGAGAAACTCTAAACAAAAACAAAACTAGGCCAGTACTGAGACCTGGCAAGATACAGACAACTGACTACACTAAATAGAAGAAGAAAAAGAAGGACTATCAAAGTCCCAAGTGTGTTGTCTTTCGTACACCCGCTCTCCCTCTAGTCAGTCTTGGGCAGATTGCGGGCAATGGGCGCAAACAAGAGCTCCTGGATGGGCAGCAGGTTAAGCAGAACGTGGTTGTAACGCCAGCCTAGAGCAGGAATCATGGCACCAACAAGGGCATCAGTCAGGAAATGGTTGGCAGTGGCCACGATAGTGACGAGCATGGCAGCTGGCCAGAGGGGCGCCATGAGTCGAAGAATGCGGTGAGGCGAGAAGCGGCAGATGCACACAGCCAGGAACAGCGAAGTGCCAAAGTGCAGGCTAGGCATGGCGGCAATGGTCAGCTGGAAGCGGTTGTTGTTCCACACGTTGGCAGTGCTGCCTCCGGCGGCTACGCTGTGCAGAACGTCGACGAAGCCGTATTCGCGGGGCAGCAGGCGGGGCGGGTAGCAGCGCCACACGGTCACCACGACAAAGGCAATGGCGTTGTTCATGGCAATGGTGCGGCGGATGCGCTGGAATGTCGCGGGGGGCAGGCAACGGTACGTGTAGACGAGGAAGTACACGCCAACAGTGATGTGCGAGTAGTAGATCTTGCCGAGGACGGCCATGAGCCACGGGTGCTCGGACATGACGTATTGCTGGAACGGCTGCTCGATGGCGATTCCGAGATACTGCTCGGCATGCAGGACCTGAAGCGCGTGGTTCTGGGCCCGCTCAAAGACGGCCTGGTTGCCGGCAATCAAGCGGGCAGAAAGAGCACGCATGAGCTGGTAGACCCTGGATACAGAATAGGCGTTAGTGACGTGCTATATGGTACAGCGTAGTGTGCTCTTGGGGATAGATGTCTGTAGCAAAACATACCAGTACGATAGGTTCCAGTACCAGATCTCGATCAGGAATGGGAACTTGTTGAGGAAGCGGCCGAGGAGAGACCAGAATGTGTTGGTTGTTGACTTCTCATTGTTTGACGACCAATGGCTCGCCACGCCTCCATTTCCAGTTTCTTGTCTATCGGCACCGGTATAAAAGTAAGTTTCACTGCGGCGGCGGTTGACGAGACTGCCAACAACGAATCCCGAGATAATGGCTAAAGAGAGAACAGAACGTGGTTAGCAAGAGGAGTTCGCTGAAGGATGTATACGTGCAGATATATGGTCATAGCATGTCACAATGGTACTTACAGATGGGCTCCCAGGCGTATTTGTTCAATGATGACGCCATGGCTGTGGTGTGACAGATAGAAAGAGAAAAAAACGAAAGAAGGGCTTGGGAAAAAGAAACAAAGAAAGCTAAAGCCCAGATGACGGCAGGCGGTGATCGGCTTTTTGTCTTAGTTGAGATTGGAATCGAGTAAAACCGGCCTGCGGAATCGACGGAAGCCAGAGTACTTTCTCTCTCTCTCTTTGAAGGGATCGCAGTTACGGAATTTTGCTAGCGGACGAAGTGGGCTTGAAGAAATCCCGAAGAAGCTTCCAGGACGCGGAATGGTACGGTGGGGTTTTCAAGATGAATAGCTGGATAATATATACTCGGCAGCAATTTAGATCGGATCGAGACCGATTCAAGGTAGACAAGGTGGTACTAAGAGGAAGAGAGTGAGAATATATATGTATATATATGAATGTATGTATGTATGTGTGTATGAACAAAGAAAGAAGCTTGGGCGTAGTTTAATAAATAAAAAACAGTTCAAGCTTCTTTACTGGAACCCAAGAGTAGGAACGGGAAGTGAGGGGGACGAAAGGGATTGGCTATTGCTCGTATCATAAAAGTAACTGTAGCCAAAAAAGAAATTGTAGCTATTTGTTTTTGTTTTTGTCTTCCACTTGTAAAAGAGCGGTATAGACGCAGTTTTGAAGGTCGTCAAATCCGACGGAAACGGGCTATACTTAAATAACCCGAGCTACTAATTTGGATGGTCGTTCTGACTTACAACTGTAGTGCAGAACAAAAGAAGAAAAAGCCTTAGATGGAGACGGAATCTACAGCGTGGAATCTGGAGAAAGCTTACTAGATTGGTTTCGGAAGCTATTATCCTGATGCTTCCATAACCATGTAACCAATACTAAAGTCCTAAACTACGACTACGCCCCAGAATATTTAGCGTGTGCCCGGCCAGTTTGGGCCAAGATGACGAAGAGAGAGGCAGTGTTCGCCCCCTCATGGGAACTAGAACGATTCGAAGCCAAAGCAAAAGATAGATGTATAATAGTAATAATAATAGAAGGCAGCTAGCCCTAAGAAGCCATCCATAGAAGCACAGTTAGCTTGAGATCTGCCTGCATATTCTCTTTTCTCTTATTTCTTCTTCTCCTGTCTTTTTTTTTTTTTTTTTTTTGCTGCTCTCAGCTCTCGGATCGGCTGGCATTAAAACGGGGGGAGGGGTTCGTTCATCTCGATAGTTTTTATTGCAAGTTCGTCGTATAATACAACTATAGCAGTACAGTATATGTACCAGACTCTAGGCAGCCTCTTGCAAGCCCTGAGGAGGCCCCTGGATCTGGAGCGCCATGGCTCTTAATCTTGGAAACCTGGATATTGGTTAGCAGGGCAGCAATAGTCGTGTTTTCGATATTTCGTATCTTATGATGGGCTGCTATCTGTATCTTGCGTTGTACTTGTGTAGTTGTAGTCTTAGGGGCTTCCAACACCCAAAGCACTACGACGTGTGCTGTCTCTCTGCAATTCAGGCTATGCGAATCAAATTAGCCTGAATTTGGCGACTCGGCAGGGGGCATCAGTGACTTTTGGGCTCTAGCGTCTGCTTACTTTTCTTCGAGGAAGTGTCGTCGTCTGCTCATGAGCCTCTTTTGGAATTCACCCTGCCGAGTTAAATTAGATTTTATTTTATTTTATTTTATTAATGCTTCATAGCACAGCAACAGGAAGCTATGACGGTTCGGGGCCTGCCTTGATTTTCTTTTCCTTCATTGATTTTTAATTCAAATTATATCTGAATTTCGGAGTCGAGGGGTTGGAAACAAATAAATATATTAATAAATTTTAAATAAATAGACAAAACTCCTGGGAAGGAGTGAAACATTTCAGAGCAGATTCATGCTTACACCATTGCTTACTTCTTTCTTACTTTAAGTCTTGGCTCTAAAGAAAGTGATAACGAAAGGGAAGACATGTATACATGTATCTGTATTGACATGTACTCATCTTCTTGCTATACTTACATATACAATAGGTAGTATTCATTCTGCATGGTTCGGGGGTCTTCGTTACTCTAACCGAATCCTGACTAGCGGAATATTAGCCAGTTATATATGCCGTTGGGCTGCCGGATCGCTCTCTTTGTCCGTCGACTCTGCTATGATTTCAGTGTATCCGTACAGTAATCCGATAGCCCTCTTGACTCGGATCAACCCACCTAGATCAAGTTTCTGGTTCCGCGGCCCAATCGCAGGCTGCAGTACTTCGTATATTCCCAACTAACCTTGCAGTGACTCCGCGTATCAAGCACTCCATGGCTATCCATCCCTATTATGTATCCATCATACTTAGTAGATAAGCACATATCAGTCAGTAGGCACCGATCAAAGACCATCCGTCAGGAATCGGATCACTTATAAAAAGACAAGACGAGGGGGGCGCAGTGTATCTGGGTGTCCGACGTTGTTCTTGTCCTGTTTAGTCTACTTTTCCACTACTGCATACTGCTTAGCACAGTGATGTGATACTTCTATTCTTCCATTTGCAGTAATGAACCGATAAGTCCAGTCAGTCTTCTGTTTCACTGTACGAGAATCACTAGCACAATTGTAGATTAGCATCAAAGACACCACACCAACATATCTATTTCGTACACTTCTTCCCGATCTCAAGGGGGTCTCGGTAAGATTCCTTTGTTTCCCTAGCCAGCACTAACCTATATTGTATATTGTATATTGCAGTATGTACTTGGTTTATTTTGCATAAATTCATGATTGCTGTTCTCCCAATACAATTGTTTACGCTACGCAACCAACCTTGACCAAGAAGACGAAGGATCAGGGTCTGCGTAAGACTCGTTTCATCGCTTGGCCTTACGATGTTTAGCTGTAATGTCTGTCTGTATCTAGGCCCGTTCTTCATCAAACCTTTTGCCACTTTAGTGGTTATTGAGCTCTCTGGAAGCAAAGCACAGCACACGATCACTGCGCCCTAGCTCCTGCTAAGCCAGCCGGGTCAAAGTTCTTATACAGCCCTAACTATGCTACTTTAAATCTTCATAGCTCTATAGCTCCATAAGATAAATGAATTAAAAAAAAATATGCTACTTGTACATGTGTACATGTTAGTTACGTCCTCTTCAGCTCTTGTCACCAGATGAGGTGATTTAAAGTCATGCCTCTACAACTATATCCGTGCTATTTCTTTACTATACAGATCTTTGACTAAGCACATGGCATATGCTGATCACCATGTGGACTTGTGTAATCGTAGACGCGCAATCGCTTCTACAAACTCTATCAACTTGACGCGTACGACTTGTCACCTCATAAAGCTCTACAAATCTACTAACAAGAACAAAAATCCACCTGATTTACCGTCGTGCCATCCCATTTTGGTCCGTCAGCCCCTTATTATCACGTCGTCTTCTGGTTGGCCATACATTATTATATATAGATCTTGCTACAGCTACTTTTTCTTTTTCATCTACAGAGTACAGCGGTTGGGTTTTGTCGTAGGATCGGTCTCTTACACAATTACTATGCATAAAACAATGCAGGTATACCATACAATCATACCAATATACTACTATGCAACTTGACTACTATAATAATGGATCTGGAGCTCAGACTTCAAGAAATATCCCAAAGAACCCAGGATCTCACAAGCCAGAAGGCACGTGAACAGCACGAATTCCAACGACAACTGCAACAGCTCCAACAATGACATGCAG
Organism: Davidsoniella eucalypti; assembly: GCA_004009845.1. NCBI lineage: Eukaryota > Fungi > Ascomycota > Sordariomycetes > Microascales > Ceratocystidaceae > Davidsoniella > Davidsoniella eucalypti. Next base: position 17,665 of record RMBW01000043.1, on the reverse strand, counting down.
GAGAAGCAAGTCAGTTCAACAGTCAGCATGCAAAGCTACAGCATGAATACCATGAAATTCAACAACTGTTGCACAGTCCCCTTTGCCAACACTGGAAACTGCGGAAATTTCCAATAAATCACCTACCTCTGTACGAAATACCAACATCATCGCAGTTTGGCATGAGATGAAGTTATATATCCAAAGAAACTCCTCGGAGACTCTTCCCGGAGGAACTTTGCCCCGAACTTCGAAATGCAGCTCAAGAGGACAATATTAGCAAAGAGTACCTTCATGAACTCCTAGTTTCTATGAAGACTCGTTGTGAAGCCTGTTATCGCTGCCAATGGGATATACACGAGGTACTAGTCTAGATATATATGGTATTTTAATACACACAGTTATGAATCAAACAGATCTTGTATACATCGTTTCAACTTATTAGAGCGATATCGTGAAATCTGCCAATACATCTCACAACGGATTTCATCACTGTCCTTCTTATCAGTCAACTAAGGCCTCTAGATGATGACCATTTTCCACTGATTATAGAAACAAACAAGGGACTGTTACTGTGTGAAGAACAAAGAGCTACTATCAAGAAACCGATCTGCACCCTGATCATACGACCCACTGTACTCTGTAATGCTCGTTTAGCAATATCATTTGCAGCTAGGCACACTAATTGAGTCTGATGACTTTTCCGGCATTTGTGCCTTTGCCCGGCTATTGTAGGCTCCATTCCAACTACATATACATTGATTTATTAATTAATCGTTTTATGTCTTTATGTGGATCACTTAGATCCGACCCTAATGGATCATTAAACGTCGAGAAACCCTAATGGTCCTTGAAGATTCCATAATGAAGGTCCAAACTATATATAAAAACTCCCAAAAAAAACAGAAAAACACAGAAAACAAAAACAAAATGTTGCCCCCACTCCAACTACGTTCACTAGAGAACCAACAAAGCTGGTACTCACAACCCAAACGGACTAAATACTGAATTCTGATCGGTATTGTATTCAATACGAGCAATGCTTGCTTCGCTGTAAAGGATCAACAAGGTTTCAGACGACATTTTGGTGCCAATAGCCGAACGGGCAAGTTCAGCTATAGAACGGAACATACATCTGTATGTGTCGTCCTTCAATATAATTCACCAACTAGTCGATAGAAAGACATGGACATGGACATGGACATGGTTATAATTGAAAATCAGACCACGACTGTGATCAAATCAGATATTGTTACCGGAGTTCTTACTAGTTACATAGCATAGCATACGATTTGTGACGAATCATGAACTGGCTTGTGACTTCTTTACTCCGAATATGGATGATCCAGACTACCTTCTATATGTCTTTTAGAAAGACATGAATACGAGACATTTCTAAAGCACTGGTTGGAGATGTATATATAGCGGAGATAGTGCATAATACAAATCACTAGCTCTGTTGTAGTTATCCTTGATATTTTATGCACACACATATATCAAAGACTATCATCTTGATTATTTACCGTAGACGAGGGTTGTCATGTTCATTCATATATATATTTTTACGCTTTTATACACCCAGATATGAGAGACGAGTATCTATGCGACGTTCTCAAAGTAAAAGGTAGGGTTACCAGGAACAGCACTTTCGGCGACAGGTACAGTAATGTCAGTCTCAGACTGGTCGATAACCTTGACGCCCTTTTTACCACCTTCTAGCACACGGATGACATTGACCTCTTTCAGGCCAGCAGAGCGCTTAAGACCGGGAATTGTCTTCACTAAGATGTTAGACTCATCAAATGAAAGAGTACGGCTCAGAGCATCCTCGCCAGCTTGAAGGCGCCTCTTGAGGGTTTGAACGAAAGGCATGGCCTTCTTCATCTCGCCAAGCTTGCCAACACGTCCCATCAAAGCCTTCTCGTCAATGGTCTTGGTGGCAGGATCCCACATCTCGGTCAAGAGATCAATGTACTTTTGCTGCCACGCGGGGAACTGGGAAGCAATGTAGACCGTAAGCTTCTTGGGCTTCGATGGGTCGAATGACACCTCCTTGCCTTTAGCCTTCTTCTTGAGTTGCGTTGACTCAGCAGAGTTGACTGCCGATGAAGTGTTCTTGATGTATTCACGAGCAGCCGTGAGAGAGGCATCGGCTTCGGGAAGGTTGGGGAAACGCTGAGTCTGGATGCTCTTGGTTTCCTTGAGAATCTCGAGCCACAGGAATTCAGCGAAATGGGGCGCAAGAGGGTTCAGTAGCAAAGCTAGGTTGCGGACCCAGCTTTCAATCAACCCAAGATGGAGGGGAATCCCGGCAGCAGTGCAGGCCTCACGGTAGAAGTCACGAGCGTTGAAGAAGTCGTAGATGCCCTTCAGAGCCAGCTTGTAGTTGGTCTGGTCGTAATGGTACATGATCTCGCGGCCGACAGCGTTGATATCGTTGGCAAAAAGCTTGTCCTGGAAATCGTTGTACTCACCCTGGCGGAACGCGTTCTTATTCTCGGCCTTGGTCTTGGCGATTTCCTCACACCATTCCTATCGAATATCACATTGATTAGTAAAATGCATTTCCTTACTGATATGGACAGGAAGGAAGCCGCAAAAGTGCATATCTCTTTTGACTTACACGGCAGTTGAAAAGACGTAGAATGTTGTTGTCAGCGACGTCTTCTTCGAAGTTGGCATCTCCGATACCGTCACCGGCATCAGCCAAGGCAATGCGAGAAGCATCGGCACCGTACTTCCCGACAAGGTCGTGGAGAGTCATGAAGTTACCAGTTGACTTGGACATCTTCTCACTGTTGACCATGAGGTGACCGTTGGCACGGATGCCCTTGGGCCAGTACTCCTGAGGGAACAGGGCAATGTGATTGTAGATGAAGAAAGTGAGATGGTTACCGATGAGATCCTTGCCACTGGCGCGCATGTCGAGAGGGTAGAAGTACTGGAAAGAGCGGCGCATGCTCTCCAGCGTCTTGCGAGGGATACCGCTGATCTTTTCAATTTCATCAGACCATTCGGTGCGGCAGAATACATAATCCCAAACCTCGTATGTCATTTGCTCAGGCTTGACATTGTACTCTGTAGGCTCCTTGCCGAAGATGTCCTTGTGCAAGTACGGAACTAGAGTGTAGTACGCCATGTAGATGGTAGAGTCAGAGAGAGACTCGACCAGCTGGCTGTCGTCCCAGGGAAGTCTGGAACCGAGACCGAAGCTACGGCTGACAGCCCAGGCATTGAGCCAGCCGAGAACAGACTGGAACTGGTTCTTGGCTTCTGATGAGAAGGTGTTCAGGCCTTGGCCATCAGTGTTTTCAACCCACTTCAGAGCCTGCTCCTTCCATGAATCCTCACCGTAGTCCAAGAACCACTGGTCCATGAGCGCAACAATGCACTCGTCGCCGGAGCGGGACATGACCTTGCCCTCGGGTTCGGCATAAGCAAATGCGTTACCAGCCTTGATCATGATGTCACGGACCTTGGGCTTGGCCACCTCAACCTTCTCGCCCTTGAATTCACCAATGCTCATGATACCGTTGTAGAAACCTGCCTTGTACGCAAGTTCCTTGGCCTTCTCTAGCTGAACAGCGTCCTTGGGGGATGAGATCTTCAGCTCCTTGCACAAAGTCTCGGCACAGGCTTTGCCATACGCAACAGTTTCGATAATAGGGATGACTTCCTTGTCAATCCATTCGGCCTTGATACCGTAAAAATCGGGCTTCTTCTTGAGATCCATGACGTTGATGTAATCATCAGGCGAGTCAGACGGCACGGAAGTGACAACACCAGTACCTTTGCCTTCTTTGACAGTGGACATGGGCAGAACGTAGACCTGGCCATAAACCGATAGAGGAGCATCGATCAGAGTTCCAATGATCGACGGGCCAGGCAGGTCCGCAACCTTGACAACTTCGCCATGCTTCTCGAACAGACCCTGGAAAGCCATGTTCTTAGCGGCACGCTCAGTAATGACGTAGTAGTCGGTGGTAGACGCCTTGAATACACCATAGGTGATATCGGGACCAATAAAGCAGTTGGTTTGACCGTACATGGTCTCGGGACGTAAAGTAGCAGCAACCAGGTAAAGCTTGGCGTCAGCAGGGAGCTTGCCCTTCAGAGCCTGCTCAGCATCAGGAGCCCACTTGGAAACACGCATCTTCAAGCCGGTGTACTCTTGAGCGTTGATACCCTCACCAGACTGGCGATCGTGATCTAGGCAGGGCTGGCCATCCTTGATAGAGTAGATGGTGTAACGGTTACCGAACTTGATTTTGCCGAGTTCCTTGAGACGAGTCATTTGCCAGCGGACCATGCTATCGTAGTAAGGGTTTGCAGTAGTGGTGACGAACGAGCGGCGCCAGTCAGCACGAGAGCCGAAGGCAGTGAGATCGCGGCGGGCAATCGGAGGGAAGAACTCGAGCCAGTGGTTGACATCAGCAAACTTGTAGACTTCCTCGATAGGGATGCCGGAGGCAACCATGATTTGGAACTGGTACTTCATCTTGGCTGTCTTGGCCACAGACTTGGACTTCTTGGTGCTGAACTTGGTGACGTCTTCCTTGACCTTGGGCGCAGCGGCTACGGGCGCCGCAACAGCAGACTCTTCTTCGGGGTTGTAGCCTGAGAAGTCTTTGCCAAACATGCGAATCTCGTTGACCAGTTTGTCGGCACAAGCCTTGATAGGCATTCCACTGACGTGGAAACCCAGAGGGGTTAGAGCCCGCTTGCCCTGCATAGAAGCAACCATACCAGTGAACTCGACCTTGGAGATTGAGAAGGCATGGCCGGCGTGGAGGTTGCCGTTCCTAAAGCGATAAGGCTAGTCTTAGTGAGGGTTATTGCATACGGAGGGAACGTATTCGATTGTTTTGGATATCTGTTGCGGAGTGATCTAATCGTCGTGAACGTACATGTAGGGGTAGGCCATGCAGCTATATTGTGATGTTAGTATAGAATCCTCAATTCCAAGCGATAGATAGTATAGTTTACTGACCCGAAGAACTTGGGATGCTTCTCGCGAACTATTCAAAGAAGACGTCAGCGCTGTATTCTGTGACGGGCTTTGACATCACGAATGACACCATAGATTGGCCAGTACATACGTTCCTCTGGAGTCATCGCGTCCAAGGGAATTTCGTCGATAGAAGGCGGGTTAGGCTCGAAGACCTTCTCGTCAGCCCATTTCTGCTGGCATATTTTCTCCCAGGCAACGAGCTTGTCGCGCTTCTCGGTCTAGAGAGGGAACAGACGTATTAGAAGAGTAGCAGGTACATCGCGCAATAGTTCTACTGCCAGGTTTGAAGCGGCACATCGCATACAACGATGACAAGGTCTGTCACCTAGAAAACTTACGCCTTTGAGCTCTTTGGTTTTATTGAGGGCTAGGCCATCCATAGCCTTAGTTGGAGCTGCCATGTTGGCGTTCTCCTCAATGGTAGAAAATCAAATGGAAGTTGATCAATAAGCTGGATGATGAAGAGGTGAAAGATGGACGATGGAAGGAAGAATTTACAGTCTAAGTAACCTTAAATTGATAGAGGGGCTTTTTTACCGTTATTGGCCCGGAATTTCTATGCTGTTTTAGTACCAACTAAGTACTGTGCTCTATTATCTCTATTGTTGATCAACAACATCGATTCAACAACACACACCAACACCCGATACATTGCTATCTACCATGCTGTCTGTAGGGTATTTATCATATAGCATGTGGTAGTTTTAATGTTTACTCTATAACACATTCAAGAGATGGGAGTTTTTACGACATGATTAATAGTGCTTCTACAGTATTAGAAACAAAGCATTGCTCCCTACACTGCGTTTAATAGACTCATAAAAATGTTGCTTAGGCATTGAGTCATAGAGACGCCGTTTCATAGGGTTAGAACAACTAAGGGTTGCGATAAGCTTGGCTTTTCTTAACACTATGAAACCCCACTAAACGCCGATGTTTTATACATTATTCCATAGCCTCTCTGAAAATCTACCCTTCTCTGTATATCGCTAGCCCTATATTCCACCCGCATGGATCCAACTATATACTAATACCCGTACGCGATGAGACCCACGTTATTCCGGCGCATGCTGCAGCGCAGTCCAGATGTCAGCCGAGCATCACAGATAGCTCAGCGAGAGGCTGCTGCAGCCATAGAGGCTATGGAGGCTGCCGCTGCTAAAGCCCGGGCACGCGCCGAGATGCGTGATCTAATGGACCGCTATCCGGCACAAAAAGAGTGGCCTCCAGACTTCAAACAACTCACGCCACAGTATCAGTTCCGGTTCGAGAAGAAATGGAAGCGCCGCATGCAGCTGGCATCACGGTCTCCGGCGTTCGAACGGAGGACGAAATTATGGCAATACTTTACAACAACTGGTAAGTATTCCGTAGTCCCGAAAGTCACTATATGTTGTATCATGCTGACACGTCAAAGCCGTTCTGTTATATGTTGCTACCTTTGGTGAATTCGAATTCTGGGGTGAGAAGTACAGCTTCGCTTCCGAGGTAAGTCTAATATTATATGCTGAGGATCTCGTATTCTACTTCCCTTATATCCAACTAGTTAAGCACATGTCGTACTTACATTTTTTTAGACTAAGAGACAGTTTGGTACCTTCTTTGGCTTCTTGGATCCAGCTACAAGATATGAAAGACGTACCGACGTACCTGATCCACTGCCATCGAGCAACCATAAGTGATGCGTTATATAATGACTTGGCCTAGAAAAAATTAAGGATTGTGGTTGCACAAAAGAGCATGCCTCTTGCGACTACCATCAAAACATACTCCAGTATTAGGGGTTACATATAAAAAGATACCAGCTTTCTTGTACATATATGAATGAGTGACCTCTTAAGTAGACAGTGCTAGACACTCAATAATAAAACATATTATACACACTTTCTTGGTCCGGTGATTGAGTCTTCATCTGGTCAGCCTATTTCATGGCAGACCCATTTTGCAGCACCATCTACACAATTATGTCGTTACGATGTCAATAGTCGCCTTATCTCCCGTGCCACCCAAAGTTACCTCTCATGGCAGCACCCAAAACTGGCCGGCTTTCATTGACCGGTCTCTTGGCCACAGTGCCAAGAGCTCTTACCCCAGCAACAATCTTGTCAAGACTTGTTTCAACAACAACCCCGCCAACAACCATCTCAGCTAGCGCTGCATGCAATGTCTCGAAGTTGAAGATGAGGTCAAGTTCGCAGACGTTTTCAAACAGGCGATCCAGAGCTTCGACATAGACCTGGATGAGATCAATCAAAGCAAGAGGAGACTCGGTCGCAGTGCTAATCACGATGAAATATAAGGTGGCGTAGTTCCGATATGTTACTAGTGAGGGCATATCATTCGCATCAGAAGCAGAATCATTTCCAGCTGGCGCAAGTAGCGGCGGCAATGGCAAGAAATTGCAGCTTCCGGAAGGCCGATTAGAAACGAGAGTGAATATTTCGGATATCAGTCGTTGTTGGATACTAGTTTCCTACCATGATGATGGACCGGTGAGCTTGGGCATTTTATCTTGATATTATCGAGAGCCGGAGGACGGTATGCAATGTAACTGGGATCGTGGTAGTTGTTTGTCGGGATACATGTTGACTGACTAGCTGTGTATAGAACTTGGTTAACCGGGGCTGGCCCTGGCCATTGAAGACCAAGAAGGCATTGATCATGATGGACACAGCCGATTAGGAATCTTGAAATAATGGCCGAGATGTTGAAGACTTGACGTGACAAGCCGTTACAAGGGGATGACAATGAAGAACTACAAATTCCCAGGGGGGTTTAAGAAGAGTTAACTAACAAATGCTACCCATTATTTCTAGTAAAAGGTGACCCCACTTAATAGCTTGCGCCACATGAATCATATATTCTAGCGCCACGGTTGACTTCGATGGCAGAGCGCGTGGCGTTCTTAGTAATATCACTTAGCAGAGTTTCTAGTGGAATATCGTGATATATCTATTAAATTCGAAAGCGAATTTGGATATATCTACAATCCTTCCCACTTTCATCATCCTGAACTTGGCCTCTTCACGAGAAATCCTCTCCATAGATACACGCAGCTCGTTACAGTATATTTATAAAGGCCATTCCATCTGCTTTTACTAGTGTCTGTATCATCATGTCTACACTACGACTTTCACGACTTGCGCTGTATACACGTCCTTGCAGTTTCCGATTAGTAGCACGCGTAGCTACCGCACAACATAGACATGTGCCAAGCTTGACTTGCCGGAAGTTTTCAGTGACTAGCAGAGCCTACGCCAACCCTTCAACAGCTGATAACCCTAGCAGTATATCTGGTAGACTAGAAGCTACAAAACTTAGTGACGGAGAATATCATGACCGTGCAGATGAATTTCTCGATGCTATCTGCGCAAAGTATGAAGATCAACAAGACCAGAGGGAAGATGTCGATGTTGAGTTCTCAGTACGTATATTGACTCTTGTCTCCATTCACATATACTATGATATAACTAACAGAAATACATTTATAAGAGTGGCGTTTTGACAATTGCTTTTGGCCGATTAGGCACTTATGTTATCAACAAACAACCACCCAACAAACAGATATGGCTAAGTAGCCCTATAAGCGGTCCAAAAAGATACGACTTTGTTGCTTCAAGTGCCACAAGCACAAGTGGCAACTGGATCTACTTACGTGATGGTTCATCGCTTCATGACCTGCTAGTGGAAGAAACAGGAGTAGATGTTGACTAGACGTCATAAATCCCAGTGCACTATAACTATAACTACTGTACCAATACCATGAAATATAACGGAGAAGATACTCGAGCTTAGAAGAACAATCACTGGTGAGTCACATACTAGGAGCGTACTTGATTCACTTCAGCCTATACAGACAAAGCTGCAACGTAAAATATCAGAATTATTATATGCTGATTCAAGAACAATCTCGAATTAGAATGCCACAGCTCAAGAAGAAAGCTGAAATTCCAAAGCGTCACCTCCACAAACTAGTGATTTGTTGTTCGTTCTTTTGTAGTCTACTATAAGGGGTCCATATTGAATAATGATGAAATTAAAGTGTGAGAAAGAGAGAAAGAATAAATATAGTGAACGCCTAATATGTGCAAAAAAGTACAGCCAATTCCTCCCAAAGTCCCAGACGTCATCATGATGGTAAAACAGCAGATAAGTTGAGAGTAAACTAATGAACAAACAAGTTGATGATGTAAAATGTGTACAATGAAGAGAAGAAGAAAGAAAAACAAACGGCAAAATGAGCTGGAAAAAAATAAGAAGTACAAAACAAAACAAAAAAGGAAAGTCATTCCACTGAAGGTTCGTCGCGCGCATATTGTAAAAGTTATATCTATACCTTGGGTTGAATTTGAGGACAAGTAAGTATAGCCATGGCTGGGCATGTAATCTAAGTAAAGATTACAGCTCTCAAATAGCTCTTCGTCGCTTGTTGTCCATGTGCTCGTCCATATCGTGACAAGCCCGGCTCCGTTTCAGGTCATGTGCATCTATATTCTGCACTTTCTGGTGATTGTTAACCTTGAGAAGAACAGGTTGTTGTTGGTCCTGGTTCCTCGTACCCAGACTCGAGCTTTCTAGTTCCTATCTTAGCCTTGTTGCTCTAGAACCTGGTCGGGAAGTGTTGATCCGCGATGGCGGCCTGGACGCAACTCTAGCAGGTGCAGAGCCTCCACTAATGTCACGACGAGAAGTTACTGGACGAGCACTGCCTGTTGATGATCCCATTTTCTTAACACCCTGGATCATTTGTCTGCGAGGAGTAGCTGCTCCTTGGGCTGCACTACGGGCACGGCCACGACGCTCCCGGATTTTAGCCAGAGCTTCCTCACGGGTCATTGTGGGTGTCATGGCTGGATTAGATGCGTCAAATGATGCATGACTAGTACGCATTTGAGAACGCAGCTGATCGGCCAACTTTGGGCTATCTGTTTCCTCTTTCAAAGGAACTTTGGTTGTCGTAGTGACAGTATCAACAGTGTGGGCAGTCATGGCAGAATTACCAAATACAGTTGTTCCGGAGTTTTGTGTGTCCGAGAAAGATGTTCCTGCATTGAGAAATGAATCATCTTCAAAGGTTGGGATAGCATGTCGAACTTCTGGTTCGGGATATGGGTGTGATGCATTGGTGGCATTGTCTGGAATAGTTGGAATACCAGGGAAGGACGACTCGATAGGAGATCCCATACTTTGATCAGAGTTATGGGAAGCATCGAATAATGAAAGCAATGAAACTCGCTCCTTGGCTAGCACAGCAAATGTTGGGTTGTCAAGAGAGGGAGTTCGTGCGTATTTCTGGTCAAAACTACCTGTAGAAGCACAGTTACCATGGAAATCTTGGCTGTCTTCTACTTCCATGGCATCATCTTCACATCTATTCTCCTCGGCCCTCATAGCCACGTCGTCGGATGCGTGATGCTCGCGGCTAGAAAAGATTTGGTTTTCGGAGTTAAAGCCTTGCTGGTGGGGAGAAGTCTCTATCGAATAGTGTTTGTTTTCTTTCATGATGTTAGATAAAGGGTTCTGAGAGGATGTGTTCAAGGCTGGTGGGGGGCTTGACGCCTTAGTTGATGAAGGCTCCGGAAATATAGGAGCCGGTGAAAGTCGAGATGAGTAGAGGGATGATGAAGGTACAAGATTGGCTGAGGCACAAACATTTAAGTGGTTGTCTTGGCTCAAAGGCTTTTCGTCATGTATGTGATGTTCATCCTCCATAGTGGCGTCAACATGTGGCACTTCACAGTCAGGATCTTGCTCTTCGTCAATAGACTCGATGGTGTGTCTAGGTTTAGACTCATCATGGGCCGCCAGTCTCTCCTGTTCCCGAAGATGGGCCTGTGCTTGTTGTTCAGCGCGCAACTCCTTGATACAAGGACAGCAACGGAGCCTACACTCCATTTGCATAAACTCCAGAACCTCTTGCGCTCGGTTTGCCCGCTGTCGTTCCCAGATGACTTGACGGGATAGTTCTTCAATCTCCATCTCGCTAGCTTCCGAGGAAACGATGTCCATAGTTGAGATTGATACTCTTCCACCGTGAAAACGCTTGAGCTTTTCCGTGACCTTATTCTTTGGCTTTTCGAGTATAATCTCCTTCTTCGGGGTCGCGAACTCATCATCGGGGGCGCTTGGTGGTAAAGCTATCATGCCTTCGGCTGCGATGCGCGCAACTTCTTCTTTCTTGGCGAGGGCTTTGAACGTATCGCGTTCTTGTTCGAGGATCGTGTTTCTGGCCAATGCGGATTCAAGCTGCTCTTGGACACCGACGATCTGATAGCGAGCATTAAAGGCTTCGTTCTCTCGCGCTTTGCTCCGCTCTTTTTCTCGGTCTAGGGCTTCTTGTGTCATCTTCAATGACTCGCGAGCATGTTTGAGCTCTTCTTGAAGCTTAACACTGGCGGATTGCGCCTTGAAGGCTTCTTTGCGCATCCGTCGGACTTCTTTTTCCCATAGCTCTTGAGTATGGGTGTATGTTTCTTTGGCGCGGCCATGCTTGTCCTACACAGAGATTAAATGTTAGCTAGAACGCAAAAGTATAGTTGTAGATATATAGTTCAAAGATGGCGGGACTCACTATGGTAGCATCAAGGCGCTCTGAGATCTTGCGTTCTCTATCCAGTCCGTCCTCGACTTTCTTTCGGAGTGTTTTTACTTCATCGTGATATTTGCGCATCTCAGCTTCGACCTCTTCGCGGGCTATTAAGGCGCGTCGTAAAGCGGCATCGTCGTTCTCACTACCACGCGCGCCATATTTGCGGTCGATCTGGAACTGAGAGTAGTCGCTCAGTGAGTTAAACTGGGATATCTTGGCCGACACAGCGCTGTCATGGAATGTGCTACGCATGGTGTTTGAAACGTCACGGTTGACGCGATCGGGTGAGGCTTGGCGGAGGCCGGAAGTTGGTGTGGGGGTTGGCGGCTGTTGTGCTGGTGGAGGGTTATCCATTGCGCCGAGTAGCTGACCAAAGATACACTTCGGACGAGGCTGATAAGATAATAAAAGTAGTACTACGATGGAGTATAGACGAGGTGCTGTCAAGCCCGCTTCTGGCGTGATTGGGTAGCGGCGCGGAAAGTAAAGTATGTGTAGATATATGGCTGGACGGGCCAGAGCTAATATGTATGTATGCGCGGGAATCCGGGATGTTTATCAATTTTTTGAGGGTTAGAATGCGAATCAATGATGACGACGGTCTAGATGCAATAGCTAGATATGGATCGTTGTGTAATAAGAGAAAGGGACGAGAGGCCGTAACAGCGTGATCACAAGGATTGTTTATTTTCACAGCTCATGTTTTTATTAATTACATAAATATACAAACCCTAGGAACAATAGAGTGGGTGGATCAGGGTCCCCACTTTTGAGGTTGGCACGGCAACATCCAAAAAGGGACAGCCCACCGTCATCATAAAAGCCATAATCTTCCTCTATGTTTTTGGTGCAGACTCAAAACCAAAGGGAATCAATACAATCCAAAGGGATGTTCAATGAAGCGAGGAGGTACACTATACAGATAAATGAGGGTTTTTTGGGTTTTTTTTTCTATGCGTAAAGGAATATCGGTTTGGCACGGAGATGGGAAAAGTATAATTATACATCCTGCCTAGTAGCCCTTACCTGGAAATATTCATTAACGAATTCTAGATTATCGCTACTGCATCAAAAACCAAGAGGGAAAAAAAGAAACCAATGGAATTGTTAAGAAGTTCTCGAATTTTATGTAGATTTGAAAGTTTTTGTTCCATGGAACTTATAGTTATAAGTTTAGGGCATGTTATCCTACCTTTCTCTTCCATTTGAATATCAATTCATACTCTAAATGACGTAGTTGGTTACCACAAATTAATCATAGTTAAGAATAGAAATGCAGCGCCTTTTAAGCCTTTTTTGATAAAGGCAAGGATCCCTGATTCTTTTCTAAATCTTTACTTCCTGTGCCTCCTACAATTTTTATCCAAACCCTTATACCTGTAGTACTAGCTCCTGAGTTCCAAAATTCGCTACTTCTTGATATTGGACTTCAACTTCAACTTGGAATGACTTATGGAAAAGTTGACTGCACTATCTGAGCAACACTAATAGACATCAATTAGCAGACTTTGAGTGAAGTATCCATTTTCGGCAGACTTGCTGTTTCTGGAACTCTACAGTCTGTAGCAAGACGTGTAAAAATATGTAAATACATATAATGCATTCAAGTCCTTAAAAGCCAAAAACGACAAAGTTGGATGATTTAGAATAGATTAAGAAGCATTCAAAAAGAAAACTGTAACCAAGTACTTTAAATTAAAATCTATTTTCTTGTTTTTGGCTCTTGATCCAGCAAAGGCGATTCCACATGAATATTAATGCTTTTTTTTCTATTTCTAGTCTGCGTACCTCTAATCTTTGTATGAGCTCTTGATCCAAGTTTCTTTTCAATGCCATTTGAAAAGACAGATGGTCTGGAAAAGAGAGTTATGTTTTTCAAAAATGTCAGTAGGTGCTTTTAATTGAAATATATATTCTCTTCTTGACTGTGCTAAAGACTGATACTAACTATTCTTCTGTTTGCAGTCTGTATACCTGTAATGTCATGGAACCTTTATAAGCTCTTGCTTTACTGGATGTTTTGATAGTATACAATAATGTACATTGTAAGATCATAGCTAAATGTTGTGACTTTGGTGAATTGAGGTACTCTTATGGTGCATTTTTCAGTCTTTAATTTTACCTTAACGGGGCGCAGCATCTTGTCTCTATATTCCGCTCGCTTAGTCAACTTTCGATTTCATTCGATGGTTTCCTTGTTACTATTCTTGGCACTTCCTTGTTCCAAAATTATGAAGTGGCGTTAATCTTCAGAACCCTCGAAAAGCACCTGAATTCTGTAATGTAGTCAATACATCTGATCATTAAAAACATCTGCATACAAATCACCTCAAATCTAAGGAATCGTTATTAGCGTCTTCATAGGAAAGCAAACCTTGTTATTACGAAAGTACTTCTTTTGCCATCAGACTCCGTTATGCTGGCCAATAAAGTCCATCTCATTTGATGCCATAATTGTGCCACGCTTATTCCATCTACGTCAGCATTCTTTCTTTCCTCTAATAACCTCGATATACCCAATCTACCTGGCGATCAACCGTCAACACTTTTACCAGCCATTCGACTATATCTACAAGACCCCCCCAATCCCAAATATCTACCAGTAGCTATCGTCACTAGCTATGGCTGACAACGAGATTCGCCAGCGCAAGGCTGTTGCCACTACTGCCGACAAAGACTCGGCGTCACAACCCGGATCTACCGGCGTATCGAAGAGTAGCACGAAAAAGACACCCCGCCAGCGCCTCCAAGAAGAAGATAGTGGTTCTACCGCCAGCGCCATTGTTGACTTGCTCCGGATCTTGAGTCTCTTATTGCTGGTTTCATGTGGCCTGAGCTATGTTTACAGTGGTGGCAAGAGTATGTTCTGGAGTAACGAGGCACGCCCCAAGTACCTCAAGTTGGATTACTGGCAGCATAGATTGGTAAGTTTATCGCCGTTTGGGCTAAATGGATCTATGCGCAATGCATTGCTAACTCTAATTATCTCTTATAGGCCGGTCCGATACATCTTACTCCCACCGAGCTAGCCGCATTTGATGGTTCTGACCCAACAAAGCCACTATACATCGCCATTAACGGCACCATATATGACGTTTCCGCCGGACGCAGAATATATGGCCCGGGAGGTTCCTACCGGTATTTCTCTGGCGTCGATGCTGCGCGTGCCTTTGTCACTGGCTGCTTCGCCGAGGACAGAACACCTGATATGCGTGGTGTTGAAGAAATGTACATCCCCATCGATGATCCCGAAATCGACAACCTTTACGCGCCTGCAGCCCTTGATAAGCTCAAGGCCAAGGAACGGGAGGATGCCCTGAAGCAAGTAGACATGGCTTTATCGCACTGGATGAAGTTCTTTGCCAACAGTGACAAGTATGATATGGTGGGTCATGTTGTTCGTGATGACGACTGGCTAGAAAAGGAGCCTAAGAAAGAACTTTGTGCTTCAGCTAAGAAGAACAAACCTAAGCGCAAGGCCCCTGAGCCATAAGGTACTTCTACCTATGGCTACATTAGCATTATTGTCTTGGTATACAAGTACACATAACATATTATATCGATACCTCATCTCTTTGTATGGTTAGAATAATCAATGCTATCACTAAACTATACTATTACTCAAACATGACATTTCAACTGAAATTATGTATCATTTAACTACTATCCTCAGCCATCAATACTAGGGGCCATATCACTGTCGAAATGCGGGAGCATCACAAATCAAGACTTGATATACGAAGCTCTCCCTATACTATATAGGCCCTCCACTTATTCCACAACACTCTTATAAAGAGTAACATATCTAAATCATCAGAGCAAGCGCAGCCAGGAAGCCGGGAACACCCAGCTGGACAGCGCCGGCAGTTGCAATGGCAGTGTTGGTAGACGAAGTACCAGTTCCGGAGGCAGAGCCAGTTCCAGTGCTGTTGCTAGGAGAAGGAGCCAGACCAGAAATACCACCAGAGGACTTTCCACTCGTGGGAACCTTGGCTTCGGCAACAGAAGAGGCAATTGTACGGTAGTTGGCGAGCGATCGGGAAGCGTTGGCGGCGACACTATGGTATGTTAGCAGGTAGATCTTTATACTCAAAAGATTAGACGAAGACCTACTTCTCGTTGATCACCATCGACATACCACCCTGGCAATGCTTGCCCTGGGCGCAGTATAGCCATATGGGCTTGGTGTCGTTGATGGTAATGCTGTACACGGGGATCTCTCCCTTGGCCAGAGATGCCGCTGCGGGCACGAAACCAGAGTGGAAGCCAGTGGCAGAGGTGTTGGTGATGCTGGAAGGCACACAGGCGCCATCGAAGGAAGACTGAGTGACGGTGTGGTTTCCAGCCATGAACTGGAACTGTACGACTGATCCAGCAGGAGCAGTGATGGAATCAGGAGAGAACTTAAGGACAGTCTTGCCAGTGGCGTCCATGCCGACACGAACGGCAAAAGTCTGGGTACCAGTGCTGGCAGCAGCCGAAGCAGTTGTGATGCCTGTTTCCATGTTAGTTATGCGTGGTCTTGGACGGGTTATAGAAGCATTTCTCAACTAACCAGTGGTGGCCAGGGCGGCGATTAGGGCGCTACGGAACTGCATCTTGATGGTGATATAGAATAATAAGTTATAGAGATAAAGTAGTGATTTGTTGTATGGGAGGTTGACAATTCGGTTTTACCAGCGGCCGACTCTTGGAGGCTCATTGAATAGTGGGGATGGTAACTCTACTTGGGGATTTGGTTTTGTGGAGGCACCGGTTTTTGCTTTTTTTTTGTATTCGTTTTTTTGCTCTTAGTGGACTAGTTCTTCGGACATACAAATGTACAAAGCCATTTGAGCTTGTTGTGCTCTATGTCCGAAATGTTTGCTAATTTCTCCTCTTCGCGCCTAAGAATACAACCTGCTCCTCCTTCTAGCCCATCGATTTGGATTAAGTTGCTGGATGTAAGTATATGTGTATTCTTTCTTTTCAAGAGTCTTTGGTCTATGCTAAAGCGATCACTTTAGAAAGCACAGACAACGTCTCGTGCAACCCATACTAATACACACCTCAGCTGAAGATACCGAGCGGAAGGAAACAAGAGGCGTATTACCAGTGCACGAGTTAAAATCATTAACAACTAAATACCAATACATAGATAGCTTTGTCCTCCTTCGTGTTATACCGATATGCGTACATGTACATAGTCTACATGTATGTATATACTTGCTGAAAATGGTTAGAAACGACCTCATTTATCTACTGCATATTCTTATTGCTAAATACTATCGTTCTTGGTTGTATGGTGTTAACACCGCTCTCCAAGAAAACGCCCTGCCTCTCCTACACATCAGACCCGGCCCGCAAATTGAGGACCCTCCCCGACGCCGCCGCCGGAGATACGCGGGTTGTAGGCTAGCTCGTCCCGGAGAAAGAGCTCCGAGAAAGAGTTCGGTGATGAGAGAGTTGGATGCTGCAGCTGTTTCTGCAATTGAGCTGACTGTACCGAATGGTCCGTAGTGTGCATCCAGCGAGTCCATAAGATCCCGTAGATGTAGTTACAAAAGGGCTGCTTCTGAGACTCGGTGAAGGAGCTCTGCACGATTCTCCGGAAGCGCCGGATCTCATCGGGCATCTCTGGACAGTTGCTATTATCGATTTGCGGGCCAGGGAGAGGCTAGGCAACTAATAGTTGATGTCGAAGGCAGTTCCGGCTCTGTCCGTCCAGTCGTAGCTTATTACACCGATTTTATCATAGAAGATAGCGAGATACTACTATGTCGTTGACCCTTCACATCTTTATTTCTTCGTTACGTTACTGATATTAGTAGTAGTAGTATTTGTGACCTCCTATTCTTCATCTGACATCTCCATCATTGATCCATCTTCACCCACCGTCATGCCATATCGACCCCTTCCGCCAAATCGGTGCCTTCCGCCAAATCGGCCTCCGGCTCTACCGTCGGCCCGGCCAGCACTGATGTTGCTACTATGGCTTGCTGTTGCCTTGCCTTTCAGATCTATGCCTCTCGATTCTGCAGCTCTACGTAGAATCTCAGCATCGAAAGCGTCTGTATCGTCGGCCATTTCATAGTTGACTGCATCCA